>JZLH01S0397505.1:19030-44666 GCA_001188425.1 Eucidaris tribuloides | reverse complement strand
TGCTTCCACAACTGGCATGCCAAATTCCCTGTACCAGTCGGTAGTATAGCATCTACTGCACTATACACCCCTTACTTGCATGGGTGGTATTAGCAGGAGTTTTTTTGCATTTTTGCTTGTGCTCATTTCATGTGAAAAAATCGGTTCATTTTCCTATTTGAACACACACACACACACACACACACACACACACACACACACACACACACACACACACACACACACACACACACACACACACTAGTGGCTTCTCTTCAGCAAAAAATACCCTCCCTACTAAAAATTATTGCAACATACACTATAACGCATGCATTTTGAGTTGAAGGGGTCTTTCTATAATGACGTCCTAATGAAGTTTATAATTGAAAAATAACAAATTATTTGAAAAGAAATCAATGGACAATTTTTTCCTTTTTTCTCCAAGGCGGAGAGATTGTCAAATGCACGCGCTCCCACGGCAGAGGGGCTGGAACATAAAATTAAACTTTTTTCGCCTCCCTGTAGGGGTGGGGGTGTTAATTCACACTAGCATCATAATTCGGGTTCATATTTCCCGTGAAACGGTTTTGATGGCTTGGAAAGACTTCCAACAAACAAAAAATGCTAATGTGTTTCTCTGACACGGTTTCAGAAAGAAGACACCACGCCGCAAAGACGATAGCGCTTCCTACATGTATCTTCATAAGATAGTGATAAGGGGGATACGCCCCATATTTCAGAAAAGGACTTCCTCAAGTTGAAATTTCTTGTTTCTCAATTGTAAAGGCGGTTTATTATTGCAAACATCCTAAAATTTGCTGTAATGTGACTTTTTAGTACATTGGATATAATAATGTGGAGAGAAGGCCATCATCTTTATATTAGTAGCCTTATCCTCCTTATCACTATCTTATGAAGATAGGGGGCGCTTTCGTCTTCGTTGCATGGTGTCTTCTTTCTGAGACCGCGTCAGAGGAACACATTGACATGTTTTGTTTGCTGGAAGTCTTTCCAAGCCATCAAAACCGTTTCACGGGAAATAAGAAACCGCATTACGATGCTAATGTGAATAAACACCCCACCCCTATAGGGAGGTGAAAAAACTTGAATTTTTATATTCCAGCCCCTCTGCCGTGGATGCGCCTGCATTTGATAATCTCTCCGCCCTGGAGAAGGAAGGAAAAAAAATTGTCCATTGATATCTCTTCAAATGATTTGTTATTTTCCAATTACAAACTTCATTACGATGTCATGATAGAAAACCCCCTTCAACTCAAAATACATGCATTTATAGTGTATGTTGCAATACTTTTGAGTAGGGAGGGGATGTTTCTGTTTAAACTATCATTGTATGGGGAAAAATATTTTGAAGTTTTCATGAGTGATTGTCTTCGCAAACCATTATTGGAATGGGACTTTGATAATATGAGGTATTTGGGACCCCATCATAAGTTCACATCAAATCAACAGTCATTAATTTGATTTTAGAATATAACTATGACAGTCATTGAAACAATAAACAGCCAAATGAATAAATTTACTTGATAAATTCAGATAAAAGTATGTCATTCAACACACACACACACACACACACACACACACACACACACACACACACACACACACACACACACACACACACACACACACACACACACACACACACACACACACACACACACACACACACACACACACACACACACACAGAGAAAAAAAGTATAAATATTGCTGCAAGATTGCTTTTAGAGCTATAACCAGTCTTGTTTCAGCAGCTGAGACATAATATGACGGATGTGTGAAATCATTGGAGCTAGGTAGTGATACAATGATCATTTCTTTGATTTAATTACTTTAACTTCACTTATTCATTTAGACAGATATTTTCCTTCCCAGTTTGATTAACCAGTGGGACCTTGTGTGGTACCATGTGTTTTGCAGTATACTTCCTGTACTGTAGCTACTGTTGTGCAAGTTACAGACCTGTGTGTTAGAGAACTAGCTGTCACAGAGTATCATCTAATAATCACAGCCATTTTACATTCCTGCCCTTTGTTGAGCTGAATGTACTACAATAATGACTCCACTTGGCTTTTATTCATAGAAGTATTTATCCAAGGACTTCTTGCAATTTGATAATTCCCTGAGGTACATATACATGTAGAAGATGTAGTACTGTCACTGGAGATAACATATTATGTTTAATGGTACCCTTTTCCTCTCTTGCTTTTGTTGTGGTGTATGTGTGTGTGTGTGTGTGTGTGTGTGTGTGTGTGTGTGTGTGTGTGTGTGTGTGTGTGTGTGTGTGTGTGTGTGTGTGTGTGTGTGTGTGTGTGTGTGTGTGTGTGTGTGTGTGTGTGTGTGTGTGTGTGTGTGTCTGTGTCTGTGTCTGTGTCTGTGTCTGTGTCTGTGTCTGTGTGTGTCTGTGTGTCTGTGCATGTTTTGAATGTGTTTTCCATTAGGTGTTCAAAATTGTATTGTAGATAAATGATTTGTGTACCATAACCAAAATTTGCAGTACAGTAGCAACAAGAAATGCATTTTTTCAGTCAGAATGCTAAATTAACTGTGTAAGGATGACTAACTGTATCTAGTAAGGACTAATTTGTGTAGGATATTGTATAATTGATCTTGTGTAATATTGTAGGAGTTTTGTCATTGTTATCATAGAAGTAGTACTGTAGTATGAGTAGTAGTGGTACAGTACACATAAGTGCAGTGTATTTGTCCTATTTTTTGTCAGCAGTATTATGGTCATGTAGGAGGTATAGTAATTGCTCCAATCAACAATTTTATTCCTTTATACGTGTACATACAAAGTGTGTTACAAAAGCGGGTTTAAGGGATCTAATACCCATATACGTTTGATTGTACCCTTGAAAGGCATTGTAGCTTCATGCTTCACTGACTTGTTGCATTGCATAACCCTTTGCTGTCACAGTCCAGCAGGCACCAGGACACTCATAAAGTCAGTGATTAAAGTGATAGGCGAACATTGTGGAGCTTCAATTTAAAAAATTGTCAAACTTTGACATCTGAGCTACATAGTAGTGTTCAAATGGACAAATAAGCACTCTAGAATACAAAAGTTTGGAAAGTTACACTGCCAATGGCAAGTTATGCATGAATAAACAATTAAAACTCAGGGCGAGTTTTAATAGCCTAGGTGTACACACAGTAAGTCTATGGGAGGAAATGGGCAAGTGAATCTGGTCAACTTACGATTTTCACTTTTTTAAAGCACTAAATAATCATTTTGAAACAATTTTTTTCAGGGCTTCATTTTTAGACCTCATAAAAGACACTGGTAGCATGGGGAATCATGTGGCTCTGATTTTTTAACTGTGGTAAATGTTAGCCAGTACCTTTAAGGTCCACCGCACTGCTGGTCTACATATAAATACTGTAGGTCACCTCAGATAGAGAACTAGGATTTTGAGGATTTGGATTAGGATTAGGGTTTAAGATTGGAGTTAGACCCTTAGGGGTTGAGAATAGGGATAGGGCTTATGATTTAATTAAACTTTTTTGTAATTTTGTGGCTGTACCCTGTATTTAGTGCCAATGATATGAAAAAGTAACCTTTTCACATTTGTTTAGAGTTAAGATTTATGAAAGGTAAAACCACTGCGAAATTTTCAGCATATCTAGCAATATTTTAAGGATAAGAATGAAAAAATCTCTATCATAGTTTAAGTTCACTACTACTGTGAGAGTTAAGTCCAAAGCTTGAGCATGGATTGACCATGTCTTTGAGGGAAAAATAAACTACCTGTACGTGTAAGACAAACTGCCTCCATTGATCAGATTGTACCATTAGTAAAATTGGGGTACAGGTGAGTGAGGATTGATCGTGCCTTTGGAATTTGTCATCCCCATATTCAATTTCACCTCTTAGATAATGGATTTTTCCTCGAGAAGCAAAGGGTTCTCATTACTGAACTACCAAACTAAAGTAATATGTTTGGAGGTACTGTACATAAGAATATTTAAAGATTTGAATCTGAATTTGTTAATGCAATGACGGTTTTTGCATTCTGTTTGTGTACAGTTCATACATGAACATAAGCCACAATAAACTGCATATAAAAGAAAAAAATGGAAGTCAATTTGCAGTAGAATAAATTGTTTTACCATTTGACATACATGTAGATAGTACTGTTACAATTATACCAAGGAGGTACTAGGCCGTGATTATACCATGGAGGTAGAAGTAGTAACTGTGCATTTAATTTGCATTTGAAAATCATTTTGTGTGTGTGTGGACAACAAAAAGGATATAACAGACTGACACTTTGTGGTACCTAGGCATTTTCCAGTTCAGTACATTTCCATACCAAGGGGGTTCCATTTGATATCATGTCATTATACCATTGTCCCATACTTTATAGGTTTATGCTAGACAATGGAGAACACCATCTTCTGGAATGTACCAGGGTCATTTGGCCATAGAATTAGGCTATGTTTGCTTTACATGTAGGTCTAAAGAGCATTTGATATTTGTATTTGTGTTTGTGTATGCCTTGTGTGTATGTTTGTGTACTTTTTTTGTGTGTGTGTGTTCTGTGTGTGTATTACAGCAACATGTACATGTAGTTGTCCCCCCATAAAATGCCATATAATGCTGTGTTATAGAATTTTTGTCATACGTGCGGTCACAAGCAAATAAGTGCAGAAAAATATCCGTACATGATTAATGTCCAAGGACAAAAATTCTATGACACAGCAGTATACGGGTACCTGTTTAAAATTTTTGTTATATGGTGTTTATTTCGTCATTGATACACTTTATCGTGTAGGTCAGATATCGTTTGGTAATTTTTCAGAATGTTTAACCGTGCCTTTAAGACCAGGAAAAAAAAATCACCCTGGAGTTTGCATTGGCATTAGCATACAGGGAATCAGACACAGGGAGGTACATGTAGTTTCATTGTTTGGATTTTTAGACAGCATCCAGACTGACGTTGAAGCAGAACCTTCTGTCAAACTGGTCAAGCGTGCATATATAGCTGACCATTGTCAGTCCAAGAGCGGTCAGCACAAGAGCAGAGTCTCTCGAAAGAATACCCATGGATATATTGATATCTGTTGGAATGTAGTGCAGTGTTTGGAATTGATGTCTTGGACTAGGTGTATTGGATTGTGTAGCTGGATTACTGTACTATCCAGGTCCGTTTGACCATGGTATTTAGCTCTATGGCCTCACTGACCATCTGGGCAGGTCTTTCAATTTGACTTTGCCCAACGGATCTATGGACATACTACTGTGTAGGCCTGCTGTATGTTTACATCGTCTTGGTAGAATTCTAGCTGTGCTTGGATTTCCAAGTACTGTATGTATGTCATAGGTATGTATGCCAGTTTGTATATCATAGCCTTATTGTGACACCTGTTAGCAGTTTGTATTTCAATTGCTAATTGATAGGTTGAACAGGTGTATTTTGTACCTCCTTGGTTATATCAACCAGAATGGGTCACTATTGAGGAAGTAATTGGCCATCCTGTGGTATTGAATGGTGAAATCCAGAATGTATACCACATGTTAAAGGCACTGTACAACAATGTTTCCAGTTAAAAAAATCTGAGCTACATGATTTCCCATGCTACTTATTGTCTCTGATATGGTCTAAAAATGAAGCCCTGAAAACATTGCAGTTTAAAACGATCATTAAGTGCTTTAAAAAGTGAAAATCATGGAGAGACCATTCCAGCTTTCCCCCGTAGTCTGCTGTGTTGCAGAATTTCCTATTAGCTGAGAATAATTAATGTGCCAATTTGTATCTGCACATATGTACTAGTGACAACATAACTGTCCAAACTTTTGTGTTCTAGGGTGTTTATTTGTCCATTCAAGCACAGTCGGATATGTCAGATAGCAAAGTTCGACAATTTTTTAATCGGGTCTTCCACAGTGTTTATATATAGCATCTTTAATTTCACATTCTGTGTAATAAGAGAGTGTTCATGGAATAGAGATAAGCCATGGCTTAATGACAGATTAATTGTTGATTCCAAGATTTTGTGATTATTGTCTATTATCTTTCCTTCATTTTTGTCTTTCCACAATGGATATTGTTGTCAATATGTCAATAGTGTGGATATTCATACTTTTGAGGTTGTGAATCGACCCAAACAAAGCAGTACAACTACCCATCTTCACTTCCATTCATTAGTTAATTGCAAATTATTGTGCCTTAAATTTAAACTGTAGGTACATGTACTTTTGTTTCGCAAACCTTATCTCAGAGTAGTATAGCATCTTGCTCTATACTACCCCATAGTCTTATGGATAGAGATAAGCCCTAATAGTGGTATCGTTTTAATAGAATATAGCATGTTAAATTAGTGTAAATGTCACATTTTCCATTTTGTAATCTTGCTCAAAACTAAAACAGTATCAATAATGTGCCATCTCTATGTCTCGCAAATCCCTCGAGGTTATTCTGTGGTTAATAACTTGCGTGGGTTGCGCTTGCAGGATGCAGAATTCATATGAGGAAAAATCCACAAGCCGAAACTATTTCGGAATAAACTGAAAACCCACAGTCATGGGCTCTCATCCAGAGTCGTATGTCAATACATTACAACCACTGCACAATTATGCAGAAGGTTTTTCAAGCCTTGTTGTGTCTCTGAGCAGAAGAATAATACGTTTGCGCATTCTCTGCAAAATAACAGATCAGACAAGATAATAGGCATGAAGTGTGTGACATTTTCCAGCTAATATTTTCCTGGTAATATTTGTTATCTTCATTATGATGCGTATACATGTACATGTACGCTTTTGCTGGGAATCCATTGTGCTGTTTCCAAAAGGGCATTAAATTAGAAAAAAAGTAAATGAGTATATAATGATGATTAAAAATACGAAGACTGGTAACATTGTTGAATACAATATGAAGCTTTGGTTATTCTTTCAAACTGCATTTCCAAATAAACTGTCGAAAAAGTAAGACTTGTGTTGTCCTTTGATTAATCAAATTCTCATAATCCCCTAATGAGGTGATGCATCCGCATCTCTCCCAGATGGATTCCTCTATATCATGGGGGGCGGGGTAGCATATCGTCACAAGTTACCAGCAACTACTCGGTGGAATTTCTTGTTGTAGTCCCTTGCACTGACATTTCTCAAACTAGTTTGTTGCAGAGATTGAAGAAATTTTGTTATACTGGCTCTCAGATCCACTCTTTTTTATTTGTGTGTGTGTGTGTGAGTTTGTAATCGCCTCCAACCGTGGACATTTTGGATTAATTTTACTGTACAACCGCGGACGTACCTTCCAGGGGGGACGGTCCACGTTTTTAGATCTTGTTGTAATTGAGGTGCTTATGCGGCAATACAACCAGTAAGCAAGGTCTGGGGGTATATATAGAGAACGTCCGCATTTGGAGGTTGTGTACTGTAATGTATACGTCCGCAGTTGTCAGAAGTTTCGTCCTCATTTGATAGGTAAAAATTGTTGTGTGTGTCCTCGGTATTACCGTTACAAATACACACTCACACAGACACACTCACATTAAAAATTGTACGTCTACGGTCGAAGGTGATTACACATATGTGTGTGTGTGTGTGTATTTGGGGGTGGTTGGGACAGGGAATGTTTTTGCAAGTATATATTAAATCATAGATTTGATAATCTGCTCTTGTACTAAAATGTGACTTGAGCTTTGGTGAATTTAGCAGATACAATTTTAAGCACCATTTCTTTTAAGCCTACAGAGGGAAAAGATCTCCTGCATCATTCTTTCTTAAAAACAATCTCACAATCAATATAATGTCATGAGGTGCACAAGAAATGTTCTGTCTTCATAATTTACTTGTGAGTGTACAAGTTTGTATGTATGTCTTTCTCATATTTCTTGCTATTGCCCGTGCCCTAGCATCATGTTGACAAGAAAGCAGCGTTGATTGGATTATCAGGACCGCTGCTTCCCGTTTTTTTTTCATCGACCCTGTTCCAACATACCCGGTGTTCAATTAATAAGCAATTACTACGTGTTGGTGCATAAATTCTGACATATTGAAAAACTGACACAACTCATTACCCATCGAACTGTAGGAGCATGCTGTATCAGAGGATGTGTCAATAAGAGTGAAGAAAAAGGACAGAATATGAAAAAGAAATGATGCTTCTGTGACAAATACATGTATCTCTAATTTTTTGGAGATGGTGAAAGATAGTCCCATTGCTGCATCTACGTGTAGTGATCACTTTTCAAACAATCTGTATTTTTGGAAAGAGTTTGAAATGAAATATGTCATTTTGGGCGGAAGCAGCTCTGTGTCACATTCAATTGAGTTAATACATACTGCATACAATATATTCTAAAGCATTCTCATTTTTTTCTCGGGGGGGGGGGGATTTTGCAGCTGCTATATTTGTGACTTGTGTACTAATGCAGACAAAAAATGAGAGAAGCAGTGATAAAACCATTTGGGGAAATGTCAGATGGGACATAAATTGCCGATATTTGTGTTTCACATTGTCTTCAGTTGATGAAATATCCACGAAAATCTCTTTGAATGATCATATTTTCTGCCTTTAACAATGTCCTGCAAATAACATAGGGCTCTAGATAAAGCAGAGAAAAATAAAAGCTAAAACAGAGAAGAAAATCTTCTTGATGAACTTCTTTGAGTACTTTACGTGAGAGTTTTATGCCATGAGCTTGTGACATCATTGACACCCAATCACTAGGCCGGCCTGATTAGAGTTTGATTGGATTACAAGTACTAATATCAATACAGGCCTATTAACCCCTTAATTTAATATCCTTTCCTTGTCTGAGGTGAGCTCATCATCGAAATGGCCTGACATCATCTTTATTAGAGCAGAGTAATTATGACCCCTTTCACATGGCAGCTATATCGTGATTGCAAACATGATTGCCATCACAGTTTCATCCGCTACTATAGCCATTTAGTCCTTAGTCCCTTGTACTTGCGTTCGCGTCTAATTGTTTCCGAATATTCAAATAATTCAAATACCTTTGCCATCCAATATTCAAATGACATAATCGGTATTCGTCCCAGGCCTACTGTCAATCAACTATGCACCGGATGGATCATGCGGCTGCGACACACTTGTACACATGCTGTAGAGCATGTGGTATGTCAGGAGGAAGTTAATGAAAAGTCGTCTGTCTACCAAATCGTGTTTAAAAAGTCAAGCCATTCATTGTGATCAGAAAACACCTCTCGAGCACGATTCAAATTTTGCAATTTGATTTTCAATCATGATTCTAGTGTGCTTTCAGAATTCTGTAATTGGAGTGATCGGCAACTACATCATATTGGCAATTAAGTTAGAAAACCCTCTGATATGATTTGAATTTTGCAATTTGATTTGCAATCATGATTGTTGTTTGCTTTCACACAGGTTAAAATACTGAAATAAGAGTAATCAGTGATTGCTCTGCATGTTTTGGCAGTGGAATGAAAATGCTCTCATATTCTACCACTTTTTGGAATTCTCCTGATGTGCTTTATACTTTCTATGTGATTTAGTGGAGTATGATGAAACCCCCAAGTTTCCCAGTAAAGGCTGAAATATACCACACAATGCGATGGTCGGTGACAAAGGAAGATCATTTTATCTTGCGATTTATAGCGATTCGCGACGTGACAAGATGGTCTTTAGCAAAGACGAAACGTGTTCGGTCTTTCATGACGGACTGTCTGCGACATGACTGTCTCATTGTGAACCGTCGCATCGTGCGGTGTATAGCGGCCTTTAGACTTATAGGCCCACAATCAAGACCACATGGATCAGCGTAGGAAATCACCAAGGGCGACGGGCGATTTAGCCCTTGGCAATGCCCAAATCGCCCCCTAAAATCCCCTGAACCCAATTCTTTGGGGCGACAATTTCCTTCAGAATCGCCCTCAGATTTGCTACCAAAAATATCCATTTTTTTTTATTATGCCATTGAAACAAAATGAATTAAATAGTTGCTTTTATGGATGAAGCACCGGCTAAAACATTGGCAATCTTAATTGCATTCTTCAAATTCTGATGTGCAATGAAAAAGTAGCCCCAGTGGTAGAAAAACAGCCCCCAAAAATTCAAAAATAGCCGCAAGGCTCTAATAAAAATTGCCCTTAAAAAATAAAAAGTAATTCCTACCCTGACATGGATTGATCACCCTCTTTTGAATGATGTATTGAAAAGGAACTCAAATGTTTTGTACCAGATAAAGTGATCTGTCTCACTTGTTTGTGTGATATGATGTTGCAATCGTTTTCTTCTTCTTGTCGCATTTGTGCCCATCATGCCAATCCATCAATTCAAAGATGATTTCTTATTGATAGTTTTTGGTAACAGTACTTTGTGGGGATCGAATCACAACTTTTAAATAGAAGCTTAACCCGTTGGAGACTAAGCATGAGTTAACTCGTGTTGGGATGTATGGAAAATGTGTGTTATAGGGAAATCAAATCGTCTCCAATGGGTTAATAACTTTGGAATTCAAATTCATATTCAACATATAATATCAATTTCAGATTTGATATTTGAGTACCAGTTATTGTATGATAACAAGGTGCATTTATTTTACGTTTGTGCAATGCAATACCTGACCGGTGAGAGAACTATTATGCACGTGCATGGCTGGTATGTACATTGTAACTCCAGCCCAAATCTGTGGCAGCCATTGTTGCTTAACATGATTTGAAAGTAGGAGCACAGGATTTTAATCACCACTTTAGCTCCTATCTATTTCGGCTTCGTTTGCCCTAAACTAATAACATCTCGCAGTCTGTCGACCTTGATCTTATTAGAGCAAGCATCTCGGCAGCACGCAACTCGTATGCAAGCGCGCAACGTAAGGATGCGCTCTGAGCGGTTCCATGGGCTTAGCTTAATGGTCAACGAGGACAGGCGAGGGCCTTGTCGTCCGTCTCAACACGAACGTGATAGCTCCCACGTGTTTGCTGGGACGTGATTATCGAGAGAGTTGTCTACTTAACGTGAGTGACCCACGCTCTTCCCCATGTCCACGCTCTCAAATGCTGTAGAGCTATCCGGTGTTTCCAAGGATTTAATGGTGCATTTCGAGGAGCAGCCTTCAGGTATCAGTGGAGCGGTCTACGGTGTCTAATGATGAATCGCTGACGAATTTACATTTATCAACAGCATGGATTTATATATTTCGTTGTAACCAAACACTCCATTCTTATCCCGAGGATTTTACGACAACACTGTCCTCAAACTTCCCACGTTAGATGTTTCTTCTCTGCTCGTCTCTGATGTCCATCCACGCTCGTTCCGCAATCTGTGTTGTTCTTACGCAAAAAAAACACGGGATATTGACCCGTTATGGATTAGTGCTTCTTAGCTCTTCACTCAAGACATTTGAGATGATAAAGTCTGACTTTGCTTCTTACTCAACATCCACATCTTCCACCCCCGTTCTATCTACCTAGATGCTGTCATCATCATAAATCCCTCACTTTTGAAAGTGGACTGGAGTAAAAGCAACCCTGTGGCATAGATCTACATACTGCTATGGATTAACTGGATACTAATACTATGCGTCTCTGTGTCTACATTGGAATTACGAAGAAAGTGACTTTCACACGACATTTAAAATGAGTAATCAAATGTCATTTCTTTCTTGTTTTCTCAAGAAGCTAAATAGCTTTCTCTTTATTATATCCACTGATGTGTACATTTTACTGCTGCTGTGGTGAGTTAAAGGAGCATTTCAACTGAATGGTGAGAAAATCAGAAATGAATGATATAATTTACCTACATTTGTAACCCGTTGGAGACGATTAAGGTGGGTCGATATAGCCTATATCGGATATTGATATTTAGGGCGGGTCATATCGATATATATCGATATATCGATTTTTTTTTTTCTCAAAATTTCTATCTGAGCACGCATTCTCCGCGGAGCCCGAAAAGCCCGATCTTCTGCCAGTAAAACCAACTAACGATGTGTTAACAAAGCCTGAATAACTTCGTTACAACACATGCAGTTGTTATTCATATTGAATTTCACGCCAATTTTTAATTTGTAAAACCTTGGAAACATCCACAAATTATATATCTTAACACCCCAGAAAATCACAGTTACTTTGTAGCATCGATCAGACCTCTTTAATAATGTAAGATTGTTACTTTTAACGGCTCATTTTATGTCAATCGATGTTCGATTAATCAAACCTAAATCGGATCGGTTGACGCGACATGTGCCGTCAAAACAACCACCACATTGTTAACAAAGCCTGAATAATTTTGTTACAACATGTACAGTCAGTCAGCAGCTGCCCATCAATAAATCCTTCCTTTGTATGAAGGGCGTCATTTCATTTGTGTGCAACGACCGCGGTGTGACATATATTAATTGAGCTGGGACACATCATTTTGAAACTCCAGAATAACTTAGAATCAATTCTAATAGTTTAGTGTGAGTACATCACTGTAAAGGATATTTTAAGCTTTTCGACCATATTCTTTTAATTTGACATTATACTTGTTTTCAATGTGTAAATGAAGGTTCAAATGTGATGTTAAATATGAAATTTTAATTGAATTTTCAAACAGGCTAAAATCCAGGTTAATATTCTTGCATCTCACTAAATTTTAACAGGGTATAAGAGCAATAATTTCATCTTTTTGTATGTTGATTAGTTTTTGCTCATTCATGTTGTAGACATCAGGATCAAGCAAAGCTGCAACGATGGTACATAAATGCCACTCAGTAAAATATGGAAAGTATTTCATTGGATGCTGTGGTTTGCCCTAAACTGTGATTGGCCGAGAGAATACAAAAACATGCCTTCATGTCATACACTGGGCAACAGGTTACACTAAAGCGTCGTCATCACAGGTGGTGTGTCTCGTGTTTATGAATTAACGCACTGGTTTGGGGTCAGCCAATGTCACAATTACCAGGATTGCGAGAATACATGGTCATTATTTTTGCATTCTTCTGATATTTGCTGGATCCTGACTGCGTATACACTAAATAGCTAAACAAATGTCAATAGAAAGAAAAGCCTGAATAGTTGGCTCTTTCAATTTATAAATGATGAGGGAGATGCAACAGATTGTAGCTTTCATTTGGAGTTTGATCAAAGAGAAAAGAAGAAATTCATGTTTTTATCTCTTTTTGACTCAAGTTTAATAATCTTATCCGGTGTCAAATATACAATAGAAATCAAAAAGGGTTATAACCTTTGGAACAGTATCTTGCCTATGTTATCATTTCAATTATCTTTTTTTATACAACACTGGCTGTCAATAGAATTTATTGCAATTTCGAAAAGAAGAAGTGTCTCAGTCATCATTAAGTATGCAAAGCGCACACGAGCGTTTTGTGTCCTGCGTTCAGTGCCTCATTATCCCTTCATTTGCATACACACTGCCGACTGACTGATGTAGTTGTTAATTAGCGTTTATGCAGATACAATTTTCACGCCAATTTTTAATTTGTAAAGCCTCAGAACACATCCACAACTTATATTTCTTAATATCTCAAAAAATCATGGTTACAAGTACTCTCAATCGATCATGCCATTGATTCAAGACTGGTTCAAGACAGGCGCCCTCAATGTTGAGGGGAATAATTACTTGACATAGCATGATCGATTGAGAGTACTTGTAACCATGATTTTTTTGAGATATTAAGAAAGATAAGTTGTGGATGTGTTCTAAGGCTTTACAAATTAAAAATTGGCGTGAAAAATGCATCTGCATAAACGCTAATTAACAACTACATGTTGTAAGGAAATTATTCAGGTTAGTTAACAATGTGGTGGTTTTGACGGCGGCACATGTCGCATCAACCGATTCCGATTTTGGTTTGATTAATCGAACATCGATTGACATAAAATGAGCCGTTAACAATCTTACATTATTAAAAAGGCCTGATCATGCTACAAAGTAACTATGATTTTCTGGGGTATTAAGATATATAAGTTGTGAATGTTTCCAAGGTTTTACAAATTAAAAATTGGCGTGAAATTCAATATGAATAACCGGCAATTAACAACTGCATGTGTTGTAACGAAGTTATTCAGGCTTTGTTAACACATCGTTGGTTTGATATCGGAAAAAGGTCGATATAGACCAATATATTCCCAAAATCGATATATCGATATAACCTTAAATCATATATCGTCATATCGATATGAAGATATTATCGATATATCGATATATCGCTCCTCCTTACATTAATGTCTGTATTTATGGGTCGATTTATTTTGTCCGAAGTTTAATTCACTTGTCAAGATAACCAAAAAGTGGCCTTTTAGTGAAAAAATGGTCCACGCCAGTAGAGATTAGATTTCCTTAAGTCAGAAAAATTGATTAACATTGTCACTGTTATTCCGTAAGATCAAGGATTGGGTTAAGGATGAACAGCGCCAGTAGTTTACAGCAAGATGGGAAGCCCAGAAGGTAAAAATTAAAATTTGGGGTTTAAAAAACACAGGTAGTTCTATTGTTATGGGCGGGTTGAGGAAGCCGACACTTTTCCTAATGGTTAATAGGAATGATGTAGAAGATGCAGATGTGTGAAGAATGGACTAAGCTACACTCCGCTCTACAGGTGCTCCTGTGATTAAATTTGTCAGACACCCAAGGTGGATGTTGATCAATGGATAGTAAAAGGGTAGTTTAGCATTCAATTCGGACAGTGAGGTTAAGATTAGAATTATTTTTTTTTAGTTATTCCTTTTGAGTTGGAATATAAAGTTTGAATGATAGGCCATTTTTACGTCAGTTACGGTGCTAAGGAATGAGGATGCAAGGTGAATAGTGGATCTCCATGGGTGAAACACTCATCATAGTTCTTATGCTAGAGGCTTTCTTTCAAAGTGTGATACCAGTTGAAGTATTTATTCAAAATATTAAAACAAATTACCTTAATTTGATATATATTTTTCGAATTCAGGAAACGTAGAAAGGATCTCTCAGGTTCAATATTGGGGAAGGGAAGGGGATTTCATACTTTAATTGCATCAGCGTTAACTCTTGATTTTATATTCAAGGTTGAAGAATGCAGATACACTGGGGTAAATGATTGTTTTAAATATATTTTTGAATCAACTAGACTCCTGGAAAATACATTTTGATAAGCTCTATATCATGTCATTTGAAGAGTTTGTAAGAGATTATTAAGAGATTATTTGGGGCAGATACTGTTACCTTGTTCAGATTTTATGTTTACTTTTGTTGAATAAAGGGGTTAACACAAAATAATGCCATATGCATTTCTGAATAGAGTGGTTGGTCCAGATCAATCAAACATCTCAACATATCGACGACGATATATGTAGTTGCATGACATCGGGATTTAGCGGCCATCTTAGAAAAAAGCAGCCATATCCGATTTTTTGTTAAATTATATTCACTGTCGGCAAGGTAAAAGTTCTAAAAATCTTAACATTTAACTCAATTTTGACCCACATTCAACAAAAAACTTGGCAAATATCTCATAATGATGTGGTCATCTGGCAGCTATCTTGGAAAATGACTGCCATCTTGGATTTTTTGTGTGGCCAGGATCTTTTTTTTTCTTTTATGGGACATAATAGAAACTTGCTTGAAAAAACTTAGCACTTGGCTCAAAAAGGTTGTTGACCCTGCCAATGACCTTTGACATTTCGGTGATATAAGCTCTCTATGAGACATTTACCACCCAAGTTTAGTCACAATAATTTGTGCAAATGGGGGCGAAGTTATGGGACATAATTAAAACTTGCCCCCAAAAGAACATTGGGCTCAAAAAGGTTATTGACCCCTGCCAGTGACCTTTGACCTCTTGGTGACCTTCAGCCTTCTATGAGACAGCTACCACCCAAGTTTGGCCACGATTGTGCAAATGGGAGCAAAATTATGGGACATAATAGATACTTACCCCAAAATTGACATTGGGCTCAAAGAGTCGTTGACCCCTGCCAGTGACCTTTGACCTTCCGGTGACCTTTAGCTTCATATGAGACATCTACCACCCAAGTTTGATCACAATTGTGCAAATGAGAGCAAAGTTATGGGCCATAATAGAAACGTGCTCAAATAAATTAACCTGTGTTTAAAATGGTCATTGACCCCTGAAGGTGACCTTTTGAACGTTATTTGACCTTCAGCTTCCTATGAGACATCTATCACCCAAGTTTGGTCACAATTGTGAAGAAAAGGGCAAGGTTATGGAAAATAATAGAAACTTGCTCAAAAAAAACTTAACATTGTGATCAGAAAGGTCATTGACCCCTGCCTCTGACCTTTGACCTTTTGCTGGCCTTCAGATTCCTATGAGTCTTTTCACACTCAAGTTTAAAGTTGCAATTTTACTCAATTTTGACACATATCCAACAAAAAAACTGGCAGTTATCTCATAATGATGTCATCTGGCAGCCATCTTGGAAAATGGCCGCCATCTTGGAATTTTTCGTGGCCAGGATCTTTTTCTGAAAGAGCGACCTTAACTCTACATGTGTGCCAAATTTCATGCTTGTATCATCAACTGAACGATTCTTCGGGTTATCTGCTCCACTATAAACCTCGCCAGAACAAACAACTCGAGAGACGGACACGTGTTTCCCTGACATCGTACAATGTGTACAGCAGCCAGTGCATTTACTTTAGCTTGATATTGGCCGGCATAAATAGGTCGGCCAGTTATCAAACAAATTATACATAATGTAATGTTGTGAACAAAGTACCTGCCTATCGGGTTATGAACATCAAACATGTCAAAGTAAAACTGGTATGGTCCACTGGCTGAAAAGTTGACAACTTTCCCCTCACACGCACAGTCGTAATTGCTTTACTTACCTCCCCATAACTCGTATAGTCGTATAGCAGTAGTTTCGACTAAAGCTACTCAATCAAACCACACATTTGTTCACATTATAGCTCGATAAAAAGTCCATGTCATGATCTCAGAATTTAGAAAAGATATCTGTTAGTGAGCGTCAGATCAGGTTGTAATCGGAACTTCAATGTGAAGGTCACAGGCAATCAACTCAAGGTCATCACTTCCTTCTTCGGTTTTCGACCCGATGCGCACTCACGGCATTTGTCACAGGACGTACACATCAGAGGCATAAAATCAAATCAACTGCACTAACATGACTAATAAGGAAGTAACATCAACTTTGGTAATCCCCGTTAAACTTTCTCGGTATTCAACACAACGCTTGACGATCTGTATCCCAACGTATTACAGGTACATGTATAAACATATCTCTAATTTCAGCAGCCAGTGTTGAGTCTATTGACTGTTGACAAGTCCTGTGTCGTGAAAGGTGGGAGATGGAAGGACCACTACGTGCCACGACAGAATTTTTTGAATTTTTTAAAAATTTCACGTGGTCTTTCATGTGACTCTTGATCTTTTCTGATAAGCCTTTAGCAGCCTCAATTCTTTTCCTCTTTTTTGTGTTTTTACATGTTTATATTCGTGGCAGGTAGTGGGAAAAGTCGCTGAGGAACGACTCGTCTCCAACACAATGAAATGCCTGGAAGGTTACGTAATTGTAGCTCGTAATCAATAACCATAACGAACAGTGAATGAACTGGAGAGATTGCATGACGTCACACGAATTGGCGGAATTTCACCGTATATGGATATTATGTATTCGTAAAAGTGGGAACGGTTCCTGCCCCAAGTCCAATCATTTGTAAGCTGGAAATGTACCTATAAATACGACGAAGTCATGCACTGGAGTTTCCTCATTGGCGCCTTGGGTAAATTACTCTCGTCACAACGACAGCAAAGAAAAACCAAAACGATGTGTAAATACGTACATGTAATTATAATCCAAAGCTGTAAAATCGACTTTCCGATTGTCGCTGTATGCGGTACACAGAAATTCTCACATCATAAGTACTGTCAAAGAAAAACGTTTTGTAAACATTTCTGCGTAATTATCGGCGAGTTTCGAACTTCGAAGTTTCTCCTTACAATTAAAAAAGAACCGATTGATAACAATTACATTCAAAGACATTTCGGCAGAAAAAATATTTTCCTTGGTTGAAAACTAGAACGTTTGTCTGTTTCTTTTCCCTGTTTCCTAAAGATAATATTTCTACAAGAGTTATAAACAAGGGATTTCACTGTTTATATTGAACAACTGTATTTGCATGACTCTATCTTGTCAAGAAGGAAGCTTGACCTGAAGTCACCATGGAGTTCTTGTGTTAGAAATACAACGGAAAGATTGAGAATCTGCGTAACTTCTATAGTTTGTGTACTGGTACATCCTTCGACATATCAGTAGCCGTATAAAGTGGGTCAGGCAAGTATAAATTCAGTGAAATGCGTAAGTTTTGTGTAGTCAAATCATTCCTCGTAAGTCCTAAACAACCAATACGACGGTGTTGCCATGCACTTTAACCAGTATGAACACACGTCCATCACTCATACGCATTATACACTTATGCTCCATTATTTTTCCCCTTCTCCTATAATCTAAGTAAGGCGTATGCATTAAGTCCAAGCACAGTTTTGGCAACATTGCGTCATTTGCGTGTACATGTAGTTTGAGAATAAAAGGATGCGAATGCATCATTAACCCTAAAAAGCCCAAGCTATTTTTTGGCTCTCCGTGGCCTTGGGGGCACATTGTGCCCCCACCCCCCTCCTCTCTCTCTCTCTAAAATCTTTGGAGGTTTTGACCAATCACTCTCAGATTTGGCACACATGTAACACAACTCAAACTCTAGAAATCGCAATAATCAAAATTTCTCAAGGTCACCACATGGGTCGCTATTTGCCATAATATAATGAAATACATAGATTAAAAGGTGATTTCGTTGGATATTTCTAATTTTCGTATTTAATGTCTCATTCTCACGAATACATTCTCAAGTGAATGATTTGCCAATAAATAAATAAATAAGATTTTGAGATAGAAAATATATATTGTGAGTAAGCTTGACAGTTTTGGGTTCATATTTTGTTTTACCGTATATACATGCAGTGATAATTTCATGCGTATATATGCACATAATGTTGGTTGTACCAAAGAGTTAAAAGAACATGGATAAATGCAAATTTTTTATCATTCTGGTACACCTGTCCTTTTTGGTGGAATTACACTTTGATACATCAAATCTTGTATAATATAACAATTACAAATAGGACATAAGGAAAAACACAAGAAAAGGGTTAATTTTCAATATTTCTTATTGTTTTTGCGACATTTGCCTTTAGAAATACAGAAAAACAAAAGAAATTTATTGAATATGTTCCTAAATAGATGAAACATAAGTTTTATATCATCCATGAGCCAAAAGATATGACAAAGAAGTGACCGTGTAGCGAAAAAAACAATGAAATATCATAAAGTGACACAAATGACCTTCAAAATGTGGTTGTCATGGCAACACAATTTCACGGGTGACCCTAAACTACATGTCAAAATGTTTGCCATAATATTTTAGGAAAAGTCCCCAAGTTTGATCAAATTTCGCCAAAAATTGTGGAAGTGGCGAAGAAAAATGTGGTGCCCCCCCCCCTCCCTGGGCTTTTTAAGGTTAAATCCAAAGACTGGAATTTCGTTGCAATGAGTACTAGGAGAACAGAAACTCCTCGCGTCACAAGCCAGCAGACGGACCTGTCACGGCCTGTAGAGAGACCAGGTGCATCCCATTCGTATACTGAAAGTTTATACGTCATAATTATTTCCAAAAACAACTTCAGACATTTATATTATCCAATGTAAACACTGGAGATACTTCATCAACACATCACACGAGTACACAAACCTTTCGCAGAGGCATTTGCTCTCCAGTGTAGTGACCCTTTCCTGGTCCAATCGGATCTTCACTGTAACATTCCCGTAATGATCATCGTGGCGGAAATTATTCAGGTACTTGAAACTTCACTATTTCCGGGAAAACGGCTAATAACTCTATTCAACGTCCTTTCGACCTTGCCTTTCCACTTCAGTTATACAAGCAAACATTATTATATGGGCCTCTTTGTAATTCTACCCGTCATTTCCCACTTATATGAAATCTAACATGCGGGAATATACTGCACGTAGCAATATTATACTCTGCCGAATTCTGCATGGTTACTAATAATCAGCCAGCATACATGTATTGTGGCTCAAGAAAACTGATTGGTTTCCGTTTTCTGACTAAACTATAGTTATTTATAAATAACAACCGGATTTGTGAGGATCGCTGAAGCAGTACTTTTCGCCAACCGTCGGTTAGTCATCGCTTCACTGCAACTTTGTTGTGGCCATTAATCGTTTTTTGAATGAGATTTTCCAACAATACAGCACAAAATATATGATGAATGAATGACATGTGTTGAGTCACGCGGAAACGAATTGAAAGATGGGTGCAAAGTGTAAGGTTCAGCGAACTGAAAACATGCGTTTGCCATCACATCTGTCAATGTCAAAGATTGTTTATGAATTTTGAGCCTGGGATGAATTATGTTCGCACTTCTTGAACATACCAGAATAGATGGTGTTTGTGACTTTGTCTAGAAAGTGTAAATGCAATATTCGACTACGGTCCAATCCTTAAAAATGGTATCAGCGTAGGATACACAGGGTATGAGGGCTATTTAGCCACCAAAATAACAACGTAACCCCATAAAATCACAAAACAGCCCTCAATTTTCCTCATAGGGTTCCATGTATAACATATTCATCGGGCTTGAAAGTAGCCCCGAAAAATAAAATTTTATACTCATGCTCATAATTATGGAATATTTTAGAAACATTTTAGAAGTTGCCATTTTTCCGTGAACGGTAGATCTGAGATTAATACTTGCTCACCCCAATTGAAACAATAATAATCTAAGAATTTCAGGAATGCTGAGCATTTTGTAGCGTCCGACTCGACACTAAAACCTGTGTTTATAAATGGCGGTATTGTTGTTGTTGTTGAGTCACGTGGTGGTTACGTGCGTTATTAGACTTGTAACAGACAATTCTGATGATAATTTAACTCTTTACACGCTGAATTTGTTCTAAGGGGATAATAATGACGATTGTTATTTTGATATTTTCTTTAAATCTTGCTTTCCTTATTGCACCATTAATACTTGTAATTATTCTATAGATGTTGCTTAAGCATTATAGCCATTTGTTAGCTTTTCTAGCACAAATGTAATGGAGAAAACTAATTTTTACGGTTGTTGAATTTAATTGTACGAATGTGCAAAATTGCAACATTAGCATGCAAAGGGTTAATGATAAGTGACATAAGATATAAATTTATCATTTGGGGGTTGTTTTTAAATTACTTTAATACTTTTTTCATGATTTTTGTGGATTTAAAAAAATGTAGATATGTAATTGTTATTGTGCTCAAGCGTATTTTAGTTTTTACTTTAGTCATCTCAGGAAATCCAAAAATTGCTTCACATAGGCCTACTGCGTTTTTGTGAAATATACACTTGTCTTGAAAACTTTGGACGATATAGGAGAAAACACTTAAGTATCAACAAAATATTCCATAATTATGAGCATGAGTGTATTTCCTGCCCTGAATGGTATGAACTTCCACTTGATTTGTGTTCGTTCTCGTCGGATACGCATAATTAGTAGTCCCGCTATTTATCAGGACATGTTACCCTGTATTTGCTTTGCGTGTTTTCCGATAACTGACATGTCTTCCAGAGTGCATATACGTGACTCAAAATCCACAGTAACTATTGTACAATATAGATTTACACCTTGTACCACTTCAACGTTGCATAAACACTAAATAAAGTCAAGAGGACAACACAGACGTATAACAAAAGTAGAAACATTAAATCACACAGTACAGCTCAGTACAGTACAGTACAGTACACCCACCCGCGCGTATAGCATGTTTTAGGAGTCATTGTTTACAGTAAATAACTTGGTGACATTCTATACAAAAACCGATATTCCAGAATGTTTCAGATAAAGTGCAATCACTGTAAGTAGCCTGTTTGGGATCATAACTACTTGTAGCTTGGTAACAATTTATCCAAAAACCGATGTCCTAAACTGTAGGCCTATAGCCCTTCTCCCAAAATGACTTTAATTATGTTTCTCCAAAACACAAAGTTGGCATGTTATGGGGGTGGTGTTTACCCGATAGAAATATTATGAGTAGGGACAGTGATTTTCCGTTTTACCAGTAAATCAAATGGAAAATCCGTTTTGTACTTTTCATGTAAAAATTCATGGAATTCACCATTGCAAAATGGAATTCATGTTTTTGCTGTGTACATTTTCTATGACAAAACGGAATTTCCATTTTTAGATCGGGTTGAAACGGAATTACAGGTTTTCAGAAACGGAAAACACCATTTTTTGAAACTGAAAATCACTGTCTGTCTCTATATGAGATTGATTATAAAGTGTGACACTCAAAGTGTGAGCGATTAGGAATTAATTTGTTTGTTTGTTTGTTTGTTTGTTTGTTTGTTTAACATTAGTGCTTCAATATTTCAAGAACTTTTACACATTTGTTTTCTCCGCTTCCTCGCACAAACGAATCGTATAGGATTAGGTATACAAGGAAAATAATTATAATTTTTTTTTCCTATGAAAAGGGCTAGTAATTATGCAATCAATTCAAACAGAATTATATTGCCTGCGCATCAGCAAGGAAAAACCACGCAACATTTCAAGTGGTGGCATCGAACACCATTCAGAGGAGAGTGAATTGCTGAAACTCGATCTGTCATATCTCGTTGATTTAATAACAAGGGTGACAGAAAGAAATGGAACATAAATTGAGAACAACACAGAAGAGCTATGGAAAGAGAATGCTCATTTGACATTACTAACAAAGTGAAACACTAGTACCGACATAGGACAGAAAACGAAGGTCAAAGATATTATAGTAACCATTAAAGAGATGAAATGGAGAGTGGGCAGAACTATATATACGAACACAAGTAACAACCGATTGACCAAAGAAACTCACAGAATGGCAACCAAAGAACAGGCAAGAGAAGAAGGGTCGAACAAAAAGAGAAAGGAGAGACGAAATATTCATCTATACACAAACACAGCAACTTGGAACAGAATGACAGCAAAATGAAACAAAATGAGAAATTGAATTGAGGAGGGCTTCATCCAACAATGGTGACAATGCCTGATGATGATGATGATGATGTGACAGACGCTGTCAATCACAAACACCATCACGTCAGCGATGAACAGACCAGATTTCCCAAACACCGCAAATTGGGTTAATTAAAATGCACAAGTACACTACATCTGCAATTCCAAACACCCAACGTACTTAGCCCCGGAACCAAATACATAAACACGCCGAAGAGCTAGAAGAGCAATTACATTCGCAGGGTATTCATGAATAAACATGACCTATACCTTATGTTGTTTTGGCCGATGATGTTTCCGAGTAGTCCTCAATCGCAGTGCGTTTCCACTGGCCAGGTTTTAAAGGTAAATGACATGATTGGGGGTAGTCCTCAACTTGGGCTGAAACTACACTAGAATCAAGTAAACTATGCAAGGATTCTACTGTGAAAATCTTGTAGTCAAACGTTGACTCATTCTGAAATAAACAATGTCAATGTCACTCGTAGCAGGGAAACCTGCTGTGTGGCTCTCTATGAGGCTTTTTTTTCGTGCCAGGATATAATTAAAATGATCCTATGTTTATGCTTGATTCTCCTTACGTAAACAAATTACAGACAAATCCTTCCAGCTGGGAGATGCATTCCAGCTAGTGTATAGTTGGTATGTTTCAACTCTTTGGTTCTTGAGGCATTTTCAAGTGTTCCCAATCATGTCACTAACCTTTAATAAAGGTTGTCTGTCACGTACGGAATCCAATGCCCCTGAAAATATGGAAAATATACGTACCATACTTCATACCTAGTGGGTAGAAATCCTAAACATCTGAGTTTGTCCATTTGCCACCAAGGCACACATAGGCTGAATGAAATGATTGCCGTCTTTTGTGAATGAAAATAATGATAAAGGGGACTGCAATTCGTTTTCGATCTTGCCTACAATCATACCATTGCATCACAATGTATTTATATATTTTCTTTATTATACTTTTATCCACATCTGATTAATTGTGTTCGGAACCAAATACTTTCTATTGAATTCTTTAGTTGAATCAAGGAGGTGGTTGAATCACGGTTGAAGCAGAAAAGTGTAAGAACCTTTGATGAATCACGCCTGGTGATTTTTACAACCTTTCAAGAGATATCAATCCAAGATCTGAGTTACAGCTTGCTCTGTTCATGAGAGCTAACACTTTTCAAGAATGCTGTCAGAGACTATCCAGGAAAATGTTCACGTAGATTTGGAGTGCATGTAAATGTATTTTATTAATTACTACCCTTAAAAGGAATCCTGAATAAGTCAAGTGCATTGTCTAAAGTTTCTGCTGCAAAAAAAGCTTGGCGTCAACTGCTACCTGCTTGTCCAGTAAATAACATCGGTGAACATCGACTGGAAATTACGTTGACGAGAATACTTACTGTGTAACTTTCCATCCGTTTCATTTCTTTCATTATATTGCTATTTCAATCCTGGTGTAAGCATGCCCATTGGTCTCCAACCAAACAAGTCCAAAACAAATTCTTTTAGCATGGTTAGGCCCACACTTCAGGAGCTTCCTTGGTCGGAGCAAATGAAGGGACCATGATTCCGGTCATTTGGGTCTTGAGGCATGATGGACGGCTCCCAATCTCGCCACTTCCTTTAAATCAAAAGTACTTTATCACTGTAAGTGTAAACAGCAGTGATACATCATGGAGCTACTGTATTTGGTGGCTCCATGGATACATCATAGACTCGTACCGAGCAAACTATATCGCTTGGACCAACAGACCCTCAAAAAGGGTCACTGCCCCTTTAAAGTCTGTTGAATCGCTTAAAACATAATACGAACTTGCGTGTTTCCATTTATTTTCTGACAAATTGGGCCATTATTGTGCTGACGTTTATTCGCCAGGAGTGTCAGCCGAACTAGGTTGTGATATACCACGTCTGACCAGAAATGTCTGGATCGGAAATGATGGATAGCACGTCATTACCCAATACCAACACTGCATTCACGATGAGATGAATTAGGCTTTTTGCAGGTTGGCCCAGAAAAATGAGGTCTTCTGTAGGTAGTTTTACGATGGTACATGTATGATGTAGCGTCCATGATCTTGCAGTAAGCACGAATACTTCTACTTTAGTAGCAAGCGCTCATTACATATTTCAAGTGCTACAACGTTTAGAGCACTGACGTTATAACAATCAATAATTGTCCCAGAAACGCGTAACGAGCATGGGAACATTTGCTAATTTACAATTCAATGTGTAGACAGTAGAAGGTAGAAAGTGGAGACCAATGTTTGATAACAATGCCTAACCCGGGAGAGGTGCACAGGTGCAATATACTCCGATGTCTATAACACAACAACACCTTGACCTGACTAGCTTTGATTGAAGTTTGCATGAGGACGATTCCGTACTGAAACTTTTGACATTTTTAAAACATTTTTCAGTCTCCTACCCATATATTAAAGGCATAGTATAACAATGTTTCCAGTTTCAAAAATCTGAGCTACATGATTCCCCATGCTACCAGTGTTTCTGATATAAGGTCTAAATATGAAGTCCTGAAAAAATTGCATTTCAAAGCGGTCACTAGGTGCTTTTAAAAAGTAACAAGAGCCCCGGGGGGCACGACGCTCACCCGAGGTCTCGCAAACTCTCTAT
>JZLH01S0397472.1:39986-50882 GCA_001188425.1 Eucidaris tribuloides | reverse complement strand
AATCAAGATTTTTTAAATCACGAAAAGTTGAATTTGACATTTATAAAGCAAAAATTAACGAATTTAAATTTTGCATCTGATTTGTCCTCCATCCTCTTGCTTCAGGATCCGTGTTTTGTTTGGTGTTGATGCTACAAATCTTCACAATTGTCAACCGCATAGAGGGCGCTCAGTTCGACGGGATCATCTTCAACTTCCACATGTTGGCGGAAAGAGCACATCGGCAAGAACACGGAGCTGCTGAGAAAATTTTCACTGGTATGTTATTTTTATGCTCCTCCCTATAAGTGAACGAAGGCATCATGTTTTGAGGTTGTTTTCCATATGTCCGTACGTTGATTGTCCATCGCATGATCTGCACTGAGAACAAGATTGCTAAAGTACCTGGAGGGATTTTGATGAAACCTAGACAAAGGTGAAATATTGGGTGAGGATGAAATATTAGATTTTAGGCCAGATCCGTCAAAGGTCAATGAACCTGGTCCCAAAATGTCATTTTGTAATTTGTAATTAAAGTGATAGGCTACATTGTGGAGCTTCAATTAAAAAAATTGTCAAACTTTGATGATCTGAGCTACATAGTAGTGTTCAATGGACAAATAAACACCCTAGAATACAAAGTTTGAAAGTTACACTGCCAATGGCAAGTTATACATGAATAAACAATAAACTCGGCGAGTTTTATTAACCTAGGTGTACACACAGTAAGTCTATGGGAGGAAATGGGCAAGTGAATCTGGTTCAACTTACGATTTTCACTTTTTTAAAGCAGCTAAATAATCATTTTGAATACAATTTTTTTCAGGGCTTCATTTTTAGACTCTCAAAGACACTGGTAGCATGGAGAATCATGCGGCTCAGATTTTTTTAACTGTGGAAATGTTAGCCAATACCTTTAAATACTCTTTTTGCTATGATGTGGTAAATAAGTGGAAACAAAACAAGAGTTGAAGTGGTCATTGGTCACTATTTTCTTCCTAACATCACTTAGAAATATTGGTGAATAAAGGCTGATATCATATAATGAATAATTTCATGTAACCATATGGACAAAGCCAAGGTCAAGGTAACAGGCCTGTGAACTATTTGAAATGTCATTTTTAACCTAAAAGTTTAGAAGGAATGCTATTTTAGATTTTGTATGAGATCCATCAACTGTCACAGGTTTTTAAACTGTGCTCAACTTTTATATGATAACTCAACTAAAAGTGGATTTTGATCATAGTATAACTGAGTCAGTTTAGCCTGCAAGAAGGTAGGCAGAGGCATACCCACCAACTATGCATAGTTGAATTGCTGTAATTAATTTCTAAAAAATAAACAAATAAATGAACAATAAATAACTGAATACAGTATACAACAATATTCTCAGATAATTTACATTCCGTATTTGTATTTATTGTACTGTTTTGATTATTTTCTTTATTGGATTTGAGGATTATTGTGTCTCATTTTTGTGTCGTGAATACTGATAATTGAGGGGCCCCTTCTGAACAGCCTGCGCGGTCTGATGGCAAATTTAATCTGTTGGAAACTAGTCCAGATTATCCAAGCCTATTGAAAATATTTTCTATAGAAAATGTGTGATATTCCCAAATTAAATCATATTCACCGGATTAAACAAGAGTTGAAGTCTTATACAGTAGCACTAGTACTTTGTACAGGCATGTAAAATCTAATCACATTTTCCTCATTCATGAGTAATATTTTTTATGTGTGTAGGGTTTTTTTTTTTTTTTTTTTACAGTTGTCCACAATTTCTCTCCGATGATGGTCGAGTGTTCGTGACCCTGTGCAAAGGTCAGGGAGGGACACCCGCTGACAACCCGCAGAGAAAGTGGAACGATTCCTGGCAGATTGTTGCCATGGCAACGTACGGGGGTCTCATCTTGACCAAGACAGAAGAATTTGATTCTACAAATTATACTGACTATGACTGCACAGGATATAGGTAACAAAATGTCATGCAAATAAATTTGCATTTATGAATATTTATTTAAATTCTATGAATGTTTATAACTCCAGTCTGACTTACAGCTGATGTACAAATATATCATTTTGTACAAATTTGAATGGCTTCAAGGTACACAAATGTGAATAAAAGAGAATGAAAAAAAATAACAAATAAAAATTAAAATAAAAGATGTCAACCATTGTTTTTCAACATCAATCACATTTTTTTTTTTGGGTCAGAAATACATTTTAAAAATAGATCTATCAAATTTTGCATCTGTGAACACTATAGTGACTACAATTGAGCAAGTATAAATACAAGAAGAGAGATATTAGATGTAGAGCGTCTCTTTTGCATGACTAAAAGTCAGCAATGACACAAAGACATTGCCCAATCGGACAAGTTCTATTTTTTTTCTGAGTGCCCGATCGACAGTGATTTTCAGGTGCCCAGTCCTCGGGCACCCATGTTTGTCGAGCCCTGCAGCAGGCATAATTTTTTTTTCTGTGGGGGGGGGGGCAAGACCCTCATTTATTGTTCAAACTATTTCAAAATCTAAAATATGAGAGAAAAAAAGTGGGATTTGTTTGAAAAGTTTGGAGAAGGGGGGCAACTGCTCCCTACGGCCATATTCCCACAACAAGTTTTAGTTCTGTAGGTATCTTCAGAAATGTAAAATCATATTTACGTGCCTCAATGTCAATTTCTTCTTCCTCTTAAATGCTCCATTCAGAAGTCAAAAGAAAGGTTTCGTAACTGCCGGTGGTATAACACACATCTTTGAGAGGAGTTTACCTGTCTCTATTGAAGATTCTCCATCCCAAAACTCAACCCAACTCACCCTCGGTGTTCATGGACGTCAGGAGGTGATATTAGCAGAGTGTCCCCCTGACATTGCTGGTAAAGTTGAAAGGTGAGCTGCTGTTGCTGAGATATAGCTCAGGGACAAATGATGTACAAATAATGCACGGTTGAGAGTGCATTAGTGGGGATCTTACAACATACAGTGTGTCTCAAAAATAATTGTGCAAGTCAGAAGCGCCCTCTTTGGTAATGAGAAAAACATTTTGTGACGTCATGCTTACATCACCATCAAGGGCATAGTCTTAGCTTTCAAATGCCGTTTGTTCTGTTCAGGTTGCTTCTTTTAATCCTGAGATATGTTCAGTTAACATCGAAAATGTAAAATCACAAATGTGCCACTTTTACTGCAGTAATGATAGGACCAGGCCCTCGTCCCGTAAAAGTGACACAACTGAGAGTACACCGTTTTGTTGTTTACAAGATATCTTGAGATCAAAACAAGCGAATTGAACAAAACAAACAGCATTTGAAATCTCAGACTTTGCCCTTGATGTTGACGTATACATGTGTCACAGCAGTATTTTTTACCTGTCGAAGAGGGCGCTTGTTACTTCAGCAAGTTTTTGAGACATGCTGCAGCATGTCTCAAAAAATTGTGCAAGTAAAAACCGCCCTCTCTGGCAACTAAAAAATATTCTTGTGACATAATGCTTACATCAACGTCAAGGGTAAAGTCTTAGCTTTTGCATGCCATTTGTTCTGTTCAATTTGTTTTAATCTAGAGATATGTTGTAAACAACAAAAGGATGGAATCACAATTGTGTCACTTTTACAAGGGATTGTAGTAAAAGTAGCACAATTGTGATTTTACCCTTTCTTATTTAAATTAACATATCTCAAGATTAAGACAAGCAAATTTAACCAAAATAACAGTATTTGAAAGCTAAGACTACGCTCTTGACGATGATGTAAGCATCATGTCACAAGATTATTTTCTCATTGCCAAAGAGGGCGGTTTTCACTTGCACAATTTTTTTTTAGACACACTGTATATGCAATCAAAGTTTTTGCTTAATGTTTACAATACAGTTATATCACATATATAATGATAACACTTTCAATGTGGTATCAATAGCAAAGTTATAACTAACACACTGGTCATGCATATTTGCTCAATGAACTTTCCAAAAAATGATTTTCATTTTTACACTTGCATCATGCACTACACAAAACACTCATAGAAACATGAAACAAATTTGGGTACACATCACTCTATACCAAAACATTTCTGATATTGTGTCTGTATTTCACTCAATTTGCACCATTTCAGGGACCTCCTCAGCATATCATCCCATCCCTTACACCACGTGATGGAGGACTTATGTCATGCTTTCGTCGACAGATTTCCAGATATCACTGTTATTCCTCACACTGACCAGCCCTTAGCTGTACCTCTATCAGATGTTATCAGGACCAATCAGATGTCTTCAACCGTGTACACTCTTGAATATTCATCATCTGGTAGTGATCATGAATATGCATCATCTGATAAAGATAATGAATGTTTATCAGAGTGTACAGCTTATGAATATTCAAGAATACAGTGTCACCAGGAAAATGCACTAACAGAAAAGAGTGAAGCTAGCAGCGTAAGTATTTGTACATCTGGCAGCAGTGATCAACATACATGTACCTCAGACTCTCATGATTATTCATCAGATGATGATTTGCATATGAACATGAAGACTCCCAAACTAAAGGCACCTTCCATTTCATCACAGGGGGGTGACTTTGTTCTCAGGCCAAATTTGCTACACCACGTTCAGGAAATTCTTGATAGGAAATATGTTTGGCCTTGCACAATGTTTGGTAAAGTTTTCCAGCGAAGCAGCATCGATACGACAAACTATCCCATCACGCACCACTACTTGTTAGTGTTTCCTGTGTGCCATGAGTCTAGTGTATCATGGGAAGGTATAGAGCATGAATATTGCAAGTATGTGGGACATGTACTTGGCATAAATGAGCAAATCATAACATCGGCTACGCCTGCATTTGATGAAAGACTAAGTGACCTGATCTCCCTCTCGATTCAAATGGAACAGCCCGATCATCTTGATCAATGCTCAGTCAAGATAGGATACTATGGAACGTATCATGCAAAGGAGGGGATTGCCAAATTCTGTGTCATTTACGTTGATGCTGTTGCCATCGTAAAATATGCAATCAAAGATGTGAGGTTACTTTGGTCAAACGACGACAGAATCTTCAAGAATTTTGAGAATCAAACCGATGACGATATTCATCACGAAAATCAAAGTTTGGTCGAGAACAAACCAAAATGTAAATTTCGCGGTCTCAGCATTTATCCTGCAACATTCATCCACGATGTTAGCTTCTGGGTGAAAGAAGAACGGTTCGACGAACAGCAGCTATTCTCGGTCATAAGGTCGGTGACCTCTGACCTCATAAAAGAGGTCAAGTACCTTGACCTGTATGATCCCAAAGACGACACATATGTCAGTTACTTGTATAGACTTGTTTACCAGTCTTGTGATAGGGCTATGAGCAAGGAGATGGCAGCACGCCTGCAGTCAAAAGTGAGATATGCAATACACATACAACTGGAGAGCGAGGTTAGGTAGAGATTGTAGTCATACATGTAAGTCCATGATCTATGGTGCTATTAAAGGCTGATAACATGATTGGGAACACTTGAAAGTGCCTCAAGAAGCAAGTGAGTTTGGACATAATACCAATGTATACACAACCTGGCGTGTAAATCTTGGCTGGGAGGATTTGGCTTGAATTTGTGTACTCAAGGAGAATCAAACATGAACATACCAGTAGTGAATTACTCTCATGCCCCGATAGAAATGGATTTCATAAAAAGCTACACATAAAAAAATTGCCTGTCTCAATGGATACTGATGTAATAGAATTTGCAATCCTCTTGTGTACATATGATGCACCACGCGCTACCCCGGGGTACCGTTGTACCCCGGTGTAACGTGTTGTGCAGCGCCCTCTTGTGTCCAAAAATGTATTTTCTTCAATTGCGATCACTGAAATCAGTGGTTATGACGCATAACCTGCGCAAGTGCACAACAAAAAGGCATAAACTTACGTAAATGGGTAAAAATGAAGCTAAATTTGTTATTTTCACACTTATTACATAACTTTTACATAATTTTGTAACCCAGGGTACAGTGCTAAAAAAAAAAATAATTCAACAAAATGGCGGATTTCTAGTTGGTACCCCGGTAGACTGAAAAATCCGTCCGTTCGAAGCAGTTTTTTAACAATTTCTGTTCTTCTTCTAGCTGCTTCGTACACGGACGGAATCCTTCCCAATCTTTTTACGTAGCGGCGTCTCGCAAGATGCCTTAACCACTGTCCCTATGACAGTTTCGGGTGAGGTACCTCACCCGAAGCGATTACAACAAAATAAATGAAGCAAAATCCTAAATTATACATCATATACTAACTTTGAAATCTCAACAATGCGATGGGCTTACCAGCTTCACTAAGAAATGAAGTTTAGTACCTCTTTTTCGCGAAGAAATACACAGCGGTACAGCGATTTTCATGCCGTGATTGAACTGATCTTCACGCATGAACAGCGGGCCAATCACGATCGTGTTACCATTTCATTCATCAATCGTCGGCCAATCAGAGCAAGCATAACATGCAGAGTCTGGCAGTACTAGTAAACAAAGATGGCGATGGTTACGTCGAATGCGTCTGACTGATTTTTCTTTCTGAGGTCGGGGCTAGGTATTGCAGTGATTTACAGTGAGTATTTCCATCATTTTTCCGTAATTTATGGGGCATGTCATCTAATAAATGTGATTTCATGTCTCAAAAGTCCTACACGACTAAAAATGGATAATTTATTTGACCTAGTCCCATATACAGTCGCCCCGTCGTTACCGCGATGTGGACTTACTTCGGACTTTATAAGGGAAGAGATCCGTGTAGCCAGACGTAGTCTCAGCGGAACATATCTCGACCGATAAAGTCCGATTTTTCGGTCTAGTACCCCGGGTACCACTTATATCATCATATTATACCACAGACAATATTCTTTCTTTCCATAATGCTTTGTAATTCATGCAGTACATTGCGCCCCAGTTTTGTACTCATGCATAGTGCAATAATTAATGTGTATGTGTAGTGATTGTTTAGTAAAGAGACAATAGCCAATAAATGTGCATCATGCAAGCTTCAATCGTTTGCAATTTCTGATTTCAAAGGCAAATTGAAGAGTATAGAATAAGAAATACTGAAGTCACATAACACTTTTTTTGAGAAACAAAGGCTCAAAGTGTTTGTCTACAGATCACAATTGTTTGAGTTGTACATGTACATCCAAACTTAGTGAAGTTAATTGACACAATAACAGTCAGTCGGCAGTGTATCAAAAATCCCTTCCTTTTGTGCAGGGCGTATTCATGGGTGAATGCGCTGTGCATATATAATGAGCTGGGACATATCATTTTGAAACTCCAAATAAACTTAGAAAATCAATTCTAAAAGTTTAGTGTGATACATCACTGTAAAGGAGATATTTCAAGCTTTTCATCAATATCTTTTAATTTGACATTTATATTGTTTTCAAATGTGTAAATGAAGGTCCAAATTCGATGTTAAAATTGAAATTTTAATGAATTTTTGAACAGTTAAAAGTCTAGTTAAATATTCTTGCATCTCACTAATTTTTACATCACTGTAAAGAGCAACAATTCATCTTTCTTTATATGTTGTTGGTTTTGCTATTCATGTTTTATACCGGTCAGGATCCAGCAAAGTGCAACACGAGTACATAAATGCCACTCAGTAAAATATGAGAAAGTATTTCATTGGATGCTGTGGTTTCCTACTAAACTGTGATTGGCCAGAGAGAATACTAAACACGCCTTCACTGCATGCACTGGGCAACAGGTTCACATAAAGGTCATCACAGCGGGTGGTCTTGTTTTGAATTACCCGCCACTGGTTTGGGGTCAGCCAATCACATACCAGGATTGCAGAAATCCATGGTCATATTTTGCATCTTCTGATATTTTGCTGGATCCTGAATGGTATAAAACATAAATAGCAAAACAAATGTCATAGAAAGAAAGGTGAATAGTTGGTCTTTACAATGATGTAAAAATGAAGGAGATGCAACCACATTTAGCTTTAATTTGGGTTTGATAAACAGAAAAGAAAAATTCATGTTTTTATCATCTTTTTGACCTTAAGTTTTATAATCTTATCATAGATCAAATTAAATAAAACACATATAGATATAAACTTTGGAGTATCTGCTATGTTGTCATTTTAATTTCTTATTTATACACCACTGTGATCATGGATTATTGTAATTTCAAAAAAAAGTGTCTCAGCTCATTAAGTATGCAAAGCGCACAGAGAAGTCTTATGTGCTGCGTTCGGTGCCTCATTATGCCTCATTTGCATACACACTGCCGATTGACTGATAAAAGATGAATATAGGACCAAAACAATTGTCACACTTGTTGATTTCCAATAATCGATTATCGATATTGTGGACTGAAGTACTTCTTCTAAAAACAAAGGTCCGAGGAAAAAAAATTAATTTCTCAAATAAATGAATGTCAAAAACACTTAAATGTATATATTTTGGAATGTCCTCCATGAGACGGACAATTTGATATGCAATTTGTCAAATTTGGACGTTGTTTTAAATTTGACCTCATTTGACCTTTGACTGGAAGTGACCCCATATCTCTTCAACAAAGCACAAAATACATGACAAATTACATATTTTCTTAATCCGTGTAATTAGTCGAGTAATTTGAGATACATTTTAAAGAAATAAGACCACATTAAAAATTTGACCCATGTTAACCCCTACTAGGGAAGGGTCAATTTGACCAAAATTTTGTCAAAAAATTTCTCGGCATGTAACGACTTCATAACAATCACTAACTCAATTTCGTCAAAATGTGACTTAAGTACTTCTTATTCAATACTCTTCAATTTTTCTTCATGTTACAGTTTAAATTTATATTGGTGGTTGTATTTTTTCCAATGTTTAACTACCAAAACACTTTTTCTGTGCAGTTGTGTGTTTTCTGTTTTCGTAATTTTATTGATTATTTCTTTTTTCCACCTTTCTGTAGTTAACATCCAAAACTTGTAGCCTCACCGTAATTGCATATGTGTCAGTTTATAAAGGTATGCAATAAGAATTTAAGAGATGCCATGTATGAAGCCTAGTACATATCTGTTAGATTCTACAGTTTAAATTTATATTGGTGGTTGTATTTTTTCTAATTTTTAACTACCAAAACATTTTTTCTGTTCAGTTGTGTTTTTGTTTTCGGAATTTTATTGATTATTTCTTTTTTTCCACCTTTCTGTAGTTAACATCAAACACTTGTAGGCTCACTGAAGTTGCATATGTGGCAGTTTATAAAGGTATGCAATAAGAATTTAAGAGATGCCGTGTATGAAGCCTCGTAGATATATCTGTTAGATTCTACAGTATCGTACTTGCACCTGAATTTAGCCAGAAATATAGTGTGTGAAAACTATTCACCGGTCTAAAATAGTGCTGGATCAAAACAATAATTACCTGTTGGTATTTTTCTGGTTTACCTGAGTATAGTGTTCTGAAGTGAGATGTGACTCTGGTTCAGAAATATGTGTGGACAATGGCAGAACCAGGTACAGTGCATTGCAGTTGGTTGTTTCTACCAATAGGAGAGCTGCAGTTGCACTGAGTTATGGTTTGACTATTGTCGAATGTCCCCACATATTTCCAGACAAGTTAGACGTCATCACTTGTGCTCTCAATTGAATTCATTTTGTGTAACTACTGTATGGGTATATGAATTTATATTGCTCTTTTATAATGTGGTATTGAAGCCTCTCCAGATAGAGTTCGGGATTTGCACGCCAGGAAACGTCAAAATGAATGAAATCAGCTCAAATCTTTCACGATTTGAAGATTAGTATGAATAAACACCTGTCATAGAACTTTTGAGTAGAATACAGAGTTCTGGTGAAAATCTGGACATTTAAACTTCAAAATTTGCATAGTGACGCACACGTGCAAAGGCCGTTCCATTACTTTCAAAATTGTCCGATCAGCCGTTGGCCAAAGGTCGCGCGGAGTTTAGCCGTTTAACCTGTCGGTGTGCTCCGCTGGTCGTTGAATGTACACATAACCGTGTTATGCAGTTTGAGCAAAATGGAAAGAACAATATTCTGATAACATATCGTATCGTTATCGTTATTATTTTTTTCTCATAAAACAACAAGTTGGTGACGTATGGATCTCAAACTTTCAACACACCATTTGTAAGTACTAAACTACCGTTTGTTATTGATAATAAAGGGAAATATGGACTTGAAATCCTGAAATCAATCTTTAATGTTATAAAAGAAAACTTGTGTTTTTTATTCTGACTGAAATTAAAGACACTATATTACACTGTGGAAGACACGTTTAAAAAATTGTCGAACTTTGTTATCTGACATATCTGACAGTGTTTGAATGGACAAATAAACACCTTAGAACACAAAAGTTTGGAGAGTTATGCTGTCACTAGTACAATATGTGCAGATACAAATAGCACATTAATTTCCTATCGGGCGATAGGAAATTCTGCAACACAGCAGTCTATGGGGGAAAGCTGGAATGGTCTCTCAATGATTTTTACTGTTTTAAAGCACTTACTGATCGTTTTAAACTGTAATTTTTTCAGGGCTTCATTTTTAGACCATGTCAGAGACACTGGTAGCATGGGGAATCATGCAGCTCAGATTTTTTAAACTGGAGACACTGTTATACAGTGCCTTTAAAAGACCATCTATCCAGATAAAAATTTCAGAAATTAAATTGGGAGAGAATGGAGTGAAAACATCAAAGGTGAAAACATCAAAGGTTGAAAAACTGGTCTCTACTGAGAGTTTGAACCTTGGTCTTTAGCTCAGAACATGACTGCCTTAACCACTAGGCCACAAAGACCATTGTGGTTGTAGGCTGACCCAAATTCAACTAATCAGCAAACTATTATGGGGCAGGAGAGTTTTCGAACATATTAAAAAGGTGGAGTCACTCAGGGCAATTAAATGTGTCAATATTCATTGTTCTTGTCATATTT
>JZLH01S0397461.1:14602-33196 GCA_001188425.1 Eucidaris tribuloides | reverse complement strand
CGGCACTATTTGATGATGTGACACGTTAGACAAAATTAAACGTGTCCATCTAAGTCTTTGCCTTCCTCTGTTTCTTTTCTCTTCTACTTTCCCAAATCTAAAAGCTTTCTCCAGATTTTTTTAATCCCTATTTGCAAGGAAGTATTCAATATCACACCCCGACTGAACAGCATTTGCATTATATGTACTTTATAACAACAAAATGTAAACAATTTAATCTTTTACAGGCGAATTCAGAGTGAACGAGTGAATTTCAAGCACATTTGTGGTTATTGGGGGCTATTTTAAATCTTATAAAGTTCATGTTAATTGTTGGCAATATTTATGAAGGTATTCTATTGGGTCCGACTATTCAGAAAAACGATATTGCTATTTTTTTCCGTTGACCTCTGGTGACCTTGACAAAATGTCAAAGGTGAAAGTGGTCATACGTCGTCCATGTATTATTGGTATCAAAACGTGGCAAATTTCACCAGGAGCATATGTATTTTGTTTTTTGACTTTTCGTTTCTTGTTATATGCAAAGAGCCTAATTACAGACAAAATATATGCATTGCCTTTATTGAGACTAGTCCAAGCTAGAGAGCACAGAACCTTTTCGTAATGTTTTTGACGGTTTCAAGTCAATTCGAGGTTGCAGATTCCAAATCCGATGGATGCCACTGAGATGCAAAACCTTGAGCATTTTTTTTTTGAAAAACACAAAAAAGCAAAAAAGCCATTAAAAGTCCGCTAAGGTGCCATTACCGTACATATTTCAGTCATCTTCTTCAACATATAAACTTTATTTTGATGGAATCTGATCAATTGAGGAAGCTGCTTTAAAATCAGATGGGTGCTGTTGGAAAATTGAGCTTTTTTTATGTTGAAAAAGATGACTGAAATGTGTACGGTACTAGCGATCTTTTTAATGGTTTTGGCTTTCATTTTTATTTTTTTGGTTGCCAGTTTACAAAAATGCTCAAGGTTTCGGGTCTGGCACCCATCGGATTTGGATGCATCACCCTCAAATTGACTTGAATCCGTTAAAAAGATTACAAAAGAAGGTCCAGTGGTCTGTAGCTTGGACTAGCCTGAATTAAGGCAAATTTATGAATATGACTGTCTGTAATTAGGTTATTTGCATATAACAAAAAACGAATAGTCAAATAATAAAATAAATATCATATTAGCTTTTCCTTGTGAAATTTGCCACATTTTGATACCAATGTTGACATACTTTGGACGACGTATAACCACTTTGACCTTTGACCTTGTATCAAGGTCAACAAAGGTTAACAGAAAAATGTCAACATCGTTTTTTTCCGAATAGTCAGACCCTATAGAATGCGTTTATAGATGTTGCCAACAATTAACATGAACTCCATAAAATCACTCTTCAGAGGACAAAGCCAGTATTACTGACACTCTTTATTGAGTGACGACACACTGACGAGACTCCAGAGGTCATTTTTAATTTAGCCCAGTAGTCACTCTGTGAAGAGTGCTTTTTGTTGTTGTTTGTGGCAAATTCATACAAGAGACTTACTGGAATGTAAGATGCGTTGATGTAATCCGAATCGGGCTCGTTATTAATGACATCGAGTACAACCCGACTTGAATCATCTAAATCAAATATCAAAGAAAACGTGCGAAAACAGATGTGTTATCGTAGATAACATCCATGACAGGTCTTGTTGCAATCTACATAATATTTTGCAGGAATCATCCCAATGTTATTTGTAAAAATATTTTCAGTTCATTGTCTTAGTATTTTAAGCTTCCACCTCGATTGATTTCGTTACGTGAGGAAAACATGGCGCGTCATTATGCCCCACAGTTCAGGGCACGGCGGAACAGGGAGCTAAATTCGAAAGAGTGGAATTTTGAATGAACTTGAGTTGTCAATGGAAGTTTTCACCAGCTGAACTCTGTAATGCCCATCCGCTCTGCGACACTGGTCCAGCTTCACTTGCCCAACTTCCATGTAATGGGTATCACTTATTCAATACATTTACTAAGTTTTCACTAGGTGTATACATGAATCATGTCTGCCATTCAGACTTGTGTACCAGTGGTCTAAAAATCAAATTCAAAAGGCGTCGTACAGCGCTTATTTCAGTTTGAATTTTAATGAACATTATTGTTTACGATAATTGACTTTTTAGCCCCAATGCTTTATGAGAGATAAAATTGAAGTGAATCTTTACGCTGTGAAGGATTTTAGCTTATTTGCTTTACGGGTCTCTTTTGTGTGCCAATCAAGAAAAAATCTTAAACCAAATAACTAAATTACTCAGCATGTAGACAAATAAAACAACCTACTGTTGTCAAGTATACAAAGTAAGACAAAATTCGAGGGTTATTTTTTAAAATTCTTTTTGATTCATGGTATCTTATAGATCTGAAATGGCAAAACAACGAACATTGTTATCTTTGGTCGTAACGAACAATCTCAAAACAATGATGGGTCATCCAACGAAATACCAGGACATTACAAAGGGAAATATTTACGTATTTTTTCGAAAAACGAACTTTAAACAAATTGCGTTCAGAATATACTTACATGGAAGAATGTTTTTGTAGCGATTCTTCATTTTATTGTTGGGTTTCTTACCAACAGTCTGTAAATGCCATTTCAAACCAGGAAGCCTCTGATAATGAAACATAAATTGCAATAGAAAAATAAACTGCCTTTGCAATTTATTTTCTATTTTCTAGCATCCAGAATTGTATTCGGTTAGACAAGTTGATTCTATATAAGTTTTGCCAGAGGGGTAGATTATTGCTACATTTGCGATATTTATCTTACAATTTAACACCGTACTTGATAAACCTATAATCAATTACAACCATTAGATCAGCATTTTGTAATAATATACTTATCAAATATAAACCACCCACATAAAATTGATTTTTCTTTTCTACTTTTGTAATAGCTTAAAGAAAGATACCCTGAATAGACTGAACTTCTATTCTAAAAATTATGTATCCACCCCTGAATTGCCCTTTAGAAGCCTTCACCCCCCCCTCCCCATCTAAATGAGTGCTGCAACATACAGGGTATCCGTACGAACTATTTCGCTGATACCATTCCTATAGTTATAGTCACGGATGATTCTCACATTATATTCTTCAAGCAGAATCCCAGAATGTTGATTCTCCTTCACAAAGTTCGGGAACTCCGCGATTGAGATGGGGCCCATGGTCTGTTTGGCCTTTGGCGTGGCTTCGAGCTGGGGTTTGTTGTGCACGGGTGGCTTCCCTGGAGATTCGGATGGTTCGTTCGATTGGCTCAACTGACCAGGTTGACAAACGACATCCGATGATTCCATCAATTCGCTTTCATTCTCCAGCACTGTGTTTCCTTGGCCGATTTCCATTTCTACGGCTGGAGGGAAAAAATAATCGAGTGCCATTCTTAACAGTGTAATACAGGGGCGTCGATCCGTGTTTCGGATTGGGGGGGGGGGGGGGCAAAAGTGAGAAAAAAGTCAAAAATTTTCGGCGCGCTCCGAAATTGCAATACAGGATTTTGCGCGAGAAGCGCGCCGAAAATTTTGAAATTTTTGTAGATTTTATGGTATTTTTATGCTAATTTTTATGGTTTTATAGTGCTTTCCAATGGTTTTCCTTGTATTGCATATTATGAATTTTTAAAGTTGTCAAAGTTATTGGGGGTGGGGGGGGGGGGAAATCGGAAATGTTTGCCCCCCCCCCAATATTTTCATGGGGGGGGGGTCGATTTGTAAAACAAACACAATGATAAATTTATGAAATGAACCTCATAAAATACAATACCGCACTGGAACAGAATATGATCGTGGCAAAGTAATTGGAAATATGCCATACCTTCATTTTGGGGATTATAACCAGCCGTAGTTCTCATGTCTTCCGTCGACTCCTGCCCCGTGGACTTGTCTTGAGAGCGTCTGTCGGTATGGGTAAAATCAATAGAAACGTCAAGATTTACATTACTCAGAAACAGGGCGGCGTCATCGGGGTCAGCCCGGGCCTATTTTTTCAATTGTTGTTCATTTGGCTAGTAAAAGATGTAGAGAAAAAAATGGCGGACAAAAATGGTGTGGGTCGTCTGTCCCTTGCTCCCCGCTTGTTGGATGTTTAGCTCATAATTTGGCAGGTAAAAAAAAAATCCAGACCGATTTTTGCCCCCCTCCCACATCCTAACATTTGACCCTCGCGCCGCCCCTGCTCAGAAATACGTAATAAAAGAAGCACACTGATACTCATCGGGTGGGGGGGGGGGCAGGGGTGATTTCATGATTGTTCTATAAATTACTGAAAATTTTGGAAGGCTGACAGCATTACTACACATCTAAACGGTTGATAATGGCAACTTTTGGTGAGTTCCATTTTGAAGACGGACTGTTTTTCACGACTTTCACAGTCTACTAAACACAAGCTTATCACAAACTGACTTCGTTCCGCGAATAATCTCGCTCTGCAATTAAGAGTTTGTGTTACACTTAAACACCGCGCGGGGGGGGGGGGGTCGCTCTCCACACACTGCTGCTACGCACCCGCCTCCAGAAAAGCGTCGTCAAGGGTCTCTTTTCCAGCATTCGGACGTCGTCGACATCTTTTGGAAAAAGGTTGCCTTTTCAGCACAATTCGCCGGCATCGCCGCTTAGGGTAGCCTTTTCTCACATGTCACGCCATTTAAGGGTTAGCTTAATTGGTTATGTAATTACGCCATTTCAGGGCGTGGGCAAATTTGAGTAGATTTAGCTACGCCATTTAATTTAGAGGTTCATTTTTCCATACACGACGCGTCGAAGCGCAACGGGGCCGCAAGCACGCATGCAATCGATAAGATACGAAAGTAAACCGATTGTGAACCGGATCGATCAGAATCAGCTGATTCTGAATGAAGCCCGTAGACGCAATCACAATAACTTACCTATAATTAGTTACGGAGACGAATTTGTTATGCCCTTCATTTTAGACGTGCTGTCAAAACGCTACACAGTAGTGGAATTTATTTGAACTTTCTGAGATAAAGGATTTTGCTCTACACTCGAGTAAAGAAGGAAGAATTGGACGTCGAATGCAACACACTTGATATATGTATGTATGTCAACGGTCCCACATATTGGTATTCGCGTAAGTGAATGTGTGCGATGGCAACTGGCCGAAGGCTTGGATTAGAATATTTGAGAGATTCAGACAAGCATCTGAACTGTATAAAACTAAAAGTGGAGCACAAGTGAATGCTCTGGTTTATTCAGTGGGTGATCAAACTGATTTTGATATTCTTGCTGCATTCAAATTAAGTGATGAACCGCAGAAACAGTGCCAGTGCCAGTTTGACTTTGATAAACATTTGGTGAAAAAGCACAATGTGATCTCTAAATATGTTCAATCAGAGAAAACAGAAGGAAGTGGAATCCGTTGATAATTGCCCTACACACACAGTTTAAGCGAACATTGTCGGACACGCCTGTGGATGAACAAGAAAGCAGGTATAAGGGGAGCTAAACCCAAAGCGAAAAACTGACAAAAAGTGGAACAAAAGCCTTAAGTATGGACCTGTAATATGGTTATAAAGTGAAAGATCAGTATCTGGCATTGTTAGCGTATTGTCGACACATATTTACCCACAAAATTGCTAATGGGACGTCAATTGTGTACTACTCTACCGTCGCAAGTCGCAACCCCGGCTCGCAACCAGTTCAGCTAGATCCAGAATATCCAAATATCAAAGAACTGCATGACTGCGGCAGGCGTTACAGATCTCAGCAAACCGAGAGTTACAACAGGCGCCATCGCGTCACACACCTTCCAGAGCTTCAACCAGGGGAGAAAGTAATTTATGGCATAGAGTTGTAGCTCCATGGTTAATGCAACCACTACAACAATCATTGGCAGAGGAAAAACACCTCGATCCTACATAGCTTCAACTGCAAGTGGGACACTCTAATGTTATTGACGCGCTTTCGTCCACAGCACTTTGAGTGTGAACATCTAAGTCAAGACAAAGGAGATCGTGAAAGTGCAAACACTAGCCGATTTTCCGCTACTTTAGTATGATGTGATAACTCCTGAGAGAGATTGGAACCAGCAGCAATCTCCACCGATTTCTCAAAGGAGACAGTATTATCAAAATGGCCAGTGGAAGAACCTCTAAGATGTTGTTAAAAAAATAAAGCAAATTGGAACTGGCTTTGAAAACATTTAATAGGATTTTGAAAACAACGTAAAATAAAAGAGGTCAAAGTAGCCATATGGACTAAAAGAATAATGGATACAATAAAAGTAAATTTTAATCAAAGTACTTTGGAATTTGAATTTGACATTTAAAGACTCTATAGTTTGACAATACATATGGTTACAAAATGGAAAATATTATTCTGGACTCTAACTGCAAATAATGAAATCCATTGAAGAATAAAGATGCTAGGTATTGATCCTAGAAAGGGGGATGTCCTATAATAATGCAACCGATCAGAATTGATAGTAAACCGATTATGAACAGGAGCTGAATAAAGACACACCTGCATACCTAAACGGAGAATTTTGCTGTGTCCTTCATTTTAGACATGCTGTCAAAATTCTACAAAAGTAACCCCAAGGAACGGTAGAATGGTCAGAAATTAATAGTGCATTCCCTTGCTAGTCTCTTACACCTGGCTCTACTAGACAGTCCGTGTGCACACACACCTGCAAGTTGCTGAATAGGCCTATGCTACGCAATCTTACTGTGCATGAAGAGACTATGCTCAGCTCTCTCATGTGTGCCTTCTGTTAAATGTGTGCGTGCACAGCTATAGCAAGGAGGTATTAGGCGAGTTAATTTCACTGTTTACGCCACTTAGGGTATCAAATGAGTGGATCTATGTTCACGCCTCTTAGGGTATCAGAATTGGTGGATTTCCCTGTTTACGCCACTTAGGGTAGCTTTTTTTCATGTGTTACGCCATTTAGGGTTGCGTATTTGGTTACGTACGTTACGCCATTTAGGGTCCATTTCTGAGGTTGTCGGACACGGGTGGGATACAGGTCGTGTGGAGAGCGACCCCCCCCCCCCGGGACTTACACTTGGCAAAACACAACATATACTTCTGAAACATGTGCAATAATAAGGCACAAGAAATTTAAGGGTGGTAGTACAGAGATTACCAGTGTGGTGTCCGAGGCCGGCTTGTCCGAGGCCAAGGCTGGATCACCCGAGGACAAGGACAAGGACAAGGCCAAGGCCGACCCACCCGAGGACAAGGTCAAGGCCAAGGCCGGAAGGGTCGAGGCCAGACCGAGGCCGAATATTCCAATACAAGGCCGGCCGAGGCAGGAGAGCCAGGAAAAGGCCAGCCATGGCCAAATATTATGATATTATTTGGTTTCAAAGGCCACAGATTTCAGAGGGACCGTAAATACCTGTCATTTCTTTGCCCAGTGATGCTCTTTGCTTTGGTTATGTATTATTTTTCCACACCTCCATAAAAAACATACATGCTCATAAACATATATATTGCATATACATGTACACTCATATAGTCCATATACACACCCACCCACTCATACATAACCACTTACCCAATTAACCCTTTGAGGACGACTAGAGTTTTTTGACTTTGCCTCAGGTTTTCGGATTGTTTTGAAATCAAATTGTCTGGGAGTCTACAGACAATTTGATTTCAAAACAATCCGAAAGCCTGAGGCAAAGTCAAAGTTTTCACTCTAATTTGATGAAAAGTGAAAGTGTTATCACTTTGAAACATTGTTACATGTAGCTATAAAATATGACATTTTCTCTTTCGATTACTGCAATTTGCTTTTGAATATATTATAATACAGCCAGAGAAATGTTACGTTTAAAATTTCATGTTGTTGTACTCTTTTGTCTTGCAATGACGAGCAGTTTGACGAGCATATTCGTCCATGGTTTTATGAGTCTAGAATCCTGTTGACGAGTATATCCGTCCACGGACCTAAAAGGGTTAATTGCTTCATCCCAAGAAACAGGCGTGGGAACAGTAGTTCAATATGGATAAAATACTTTCACCCGACCACCTGAAAAGTTTTGTAACAATATTGAAATGCCCTTTTAAGATGCTGTGACAAAGTAAAGACGTGATAATTGAGTAAAAACAAAATAAACTTATCCCTTCACATAAGCTGAATATTTATTCAAACATGGCGTAATAAAAAAAACCCTTGGAACATAGATAAATCATCACGGTAAGATATCGTTTGGCAACTGTTCATTAAAGGAAGCATCCAAGTTGTGAAATACAGAGATGCCAACCGTTACGGAATATTTATCAGATAAGAAATTACAATGTGAATAACCAAACGGCTGAACCAAATGTTTTCTTACGAGACAAAACATGTTAACAAAAGTTTTTCGCTCAGTCAATCGGGAAACTGACAACACTCGGCATTTGCACTTCCTAAAATTCTCCCGGCCTCGACCTGGCCTCAACCGGCCTTGACCCAACGATTGCGTCGAAGGCCGAGGACGAGGCCAAGGACGATTTTGCGGCCTCGAGGCCGGCCTCGAGACCCACAACACTGGAGATTACACATAATGAAATGTGTGGAAGGGAGAGTGACGTTAGAAAAATGTAAAAATGAGAGGATGTAAAAAAAAAAATCTGGATAAGGAACGTCGCGTGTCTGCAGAGAAAAGAATATCGGAATTGGTGTCATGACAATTCGCTGAATATTGATCATGAAGATCTTAACGTGCGCAAAACTCGCACGTTTGTTCCCAGGGAGCTCAGTGACAAACAAAAGGGAAAACGTGTTAATGACAGCAGGATTGAGTGTCTGGTAACATGTGACTATGGAGGTCTCTCTTCTACCTCCATGATGTGACGAAAGCTGAAACGAGGGCCAGGCCGAGTAAATCCACCGGGAGGCTCATGATGATCCTGCTTTTTCGACAGCAAGGGTACCATTTACATTCAATCGACTCCTTCTGGCCAGCTGGGCAATTGTGAATATGTCGGTTTTCAGGGCGTTCGGGAGGAGATTTCGTCGAAAAGGGCCACTGTTTTTCTAATCGGTTCGATGGTACCTACACTAGAACAATACAACAGTTTACCATTCCGTCCTGGTAAACAACCACTTGACAGATGGGCAACAAAACTGTCTCTCACCATCACTACGATCCAGACGTTGTTGTCTGTTACTTAGTTGTGTCCAAAACTAAGTTAAACTTAGGGGGCATTCATTTTGAAGATGAAGGAGGCTGTAACTAGGATCATGGGCACCTTCATTTTGGAGAACTTCCAGCTTTCTTGGCTAGAGAGCACTCTATCAGTGCGCTGAACTCAGAGGATCCTACATCGAAGGAGATTAGCAATTTTTTCTTTAAAAAAATAACAGATGTCTCTCCTGAAAAGGTTTCACAATTTCTCAAATGCACGTCGTATACATGCATAGACAGAGGAAGGAGGAGGAGGAGGAGAAAGAGGAGGAAGGAGAGGAAGACGAAGAGGTAGAGAGGAGTTCACAATGAATGGTTGTTTTATACACTGTGTATTGAAAATGGTACAGGATTTTTTTCCCATACAACTTAATTATGATGGGTATGTTCATAACTCTTAAAGACCATGCATTTCAGTACATTTGCTTTTATTTCATTTGGATTTGTCAATCATCATGATGAATTTTCTGCAATAACGCCAAATCGCCTTTGTAACACTGCACACACGTATGCTGCATTAGGCCTATATGTAGAGTTTGTACATTGTTCAAATTATCTATTGACAAAGAAACCATTAAAACGCGTGAAATAATCGTGAAATTGTTCAGTTATCATCACAAACATATTTCAAGCATTTCAAACTTACGTTGTTCTATTATTTTCATTCAAAGAGGAGAAATTACATTAACAAACTGGGACATGAATTTAAGATCAATAACACAAAGGATAACATATTTTACAAAGAAGAAATGTTTCTCTGAGTTCTTATATTATTTTTTTCGTAATTTACGTTGTAAATTATTTTTATTTTATTTTAATTTACACATTCTGTTTCAAGTAGTACCAATGCTGATAATGACCAGTAATACGAAAAGTGGTACAAACACAATTTTGACTGACTGCACAAAAGTAATCATAACTCTTGATTGACAAAAGTATGTGTAATGAAATAAAGTGTATGAGAAAGAAAAAATATTCTGCTTTGATGTGATACCGAATGCACGTACCTTTTGAAAAAAAAAAATAGTACCTAAAATTACTCATTAATAGCCTGTCTGCCTTGCAGAGGAATTGGACTTTATAAAGAGTCCCAAAACTTTAACTGTAAACTCAACAAGTGCCGGTGTTTGTGGAAGGGTGATGAATTTCTAGGATTCAAGCTCACGGGTGTATGCAAAATGGGATGGTCGTGAAGGTCGTGGGACCCCCCCCCCCCAAAAAAAAAAAAAAATAACTTCAGAAGGACCACATTTTATTCAAGACATATTTTCTTGAGCATTTTCACAACTTGCTGTTATTTCTTTGTGAAAAGGTTCAAACATTATGATCACGACCCCCCCCCACCCGAAAAAAAAATCCTGGATACACCCTGAAACACTTCAGTACAAACTACGTTATTGAAACCAATTTCGATTTATGATAATGCTGATAACGTTACTATAATACCCAAAGGGTAGGCTGAAAAGTTCACAGTCTGACCAAGAAGGAATTATGCTACAGCAATCAATTTAGTCACACATTAAACATGTTAAATGCAATCATTTCTGAAAATGCTTCATTTCTTGTCAGATATCTTTTCTCGTTTTTTATTTTAGAAATAAGTTTATACTGGCAGTGGAGGTTTCTGGAAAGGTCATTTTGGGCAGATTTTTAATGGCAGTCGGACTTGCCCTTCTGAACAATTTTCAGATACCTCACCTGCCAATGTAAAATAGTTTTAAACATAAAAACAAGAAAAGACATCTGAAAAAACAATGCAGTAAGTATCAAAAAAAGGTTGAATTGATTAATGCATGAGTAGTTTAATTGCTGTAGCATAACTGCTTCTTAATCAGGCTATGGACTTTTCAGGCTACCCTAATATGTTACTTTTTAGATTAATCCTACACAGTTGATTTGATGTAAAGTTGTATTCACGGAGTTAGGAACTTACTTTCTTCGTCTAAGAATGGCGATGATGATGATGACAATTATGATGATGACGACACAAATAGCACCAACGCCACCTCCAACAGGTCCTTCTAAAGAGGTCGATGTATCGTCTGGTAGTTTATTTGATGGCATAGGTGAAGTTGTCTGTAATATGATAGCTGTAAGAGGAGATATCGTAGCCTTAGTAGTTGCTGATTATGAAAAATCAAGTAAAGAAGGGAAAAATCAATATCAAAAAGAACAAAATTACGGTAGTGCACATAACATCTAAAGACCGAAGTTTTCCGCGTTGCGGATTTTCCGCGGAAATCACAGAATTTGAGCTATAACGCGGAAAACAGCATTTTGAACAAGAATGAAAAAAAAATCATGCCTAAAAATTCCTTCCTAATATTTATTGATTTAAACTAAAATAATTTATCAAAAAAGTGCCTAATAGGGCCAAAGAAATCACGCTCTCCAAACTCGAATCAAAACTCCATGGGCCTAATAAGATTGACAATGTTTGTGATTTTGTTTAACAAAAATTTAAGTCGGAAAATTGCAAAATTACAACGCGGAGAAAAACGGAATTTGACATTTGTAAAACGGAAAACTTCGGTCTTTACATTTAGCACGTCATCTCAACCTCTATACTATTCTACTTCAGGATGGCTATTAAATAACTCATAGACTATTTCAAATCCTAGTATGACAAGTGACTGAGCTTTCTTATACGATTGCAATATTAATGAAACAGGGTAAAACTATGAAAACGGTACTGAACAATGTCAGCAAATTGAGTGTAATGTCAAGCTACTCGTTGTTTATCGCAAAGGATGAACCAACTTGGATTAATCCGAAAACTCTTAACGTTCACTGACGAATATATCTTATTTAACATACTGTCGTATTGCCGTTTATTGCAACATACAAATTTCCGTTAGTTAAACCAAAAAACAATGGATTCTTTACTATTATTCCGAACAATATCAATTGACTCAAATTCCAATGCCCCCCCCCTCACTGCAATAAATTACACTTTCACATTTAATGATGCAATGACTGTGACCCCAGTTGTCGCCCCAATTGAACCTTAGTATTTATAACTATAACAACATGCAATAGAACATACATGTATGCTGTGATAATCACATTATAAACATGTTAAAAATATATTCATGAAATTAATTAATATAACACTTAATTTGTTTAAATTTATATTCTTTAATATTTATTTATTACGAAACAATTGATGATGATTCATAAAATCTATTTTCCTTAAATAGCTACGAATAATTCCAAGATGATTATTAGTTTTATTAATATATGTTTAGCAAGATACGCGACAGGTATTTTGTTATCGTTTTGTTACTTTGTTTTCAAATTGTTACTATTGTGTTTGTTAAAACCTGTTTTTGTTTATGAGTTTGAAACCCTGGCTACTGCCAGGTGAGAAGTAATATTACCTTCTCTTCTGACAGAGGACCTGGGTATATCTGTTTGCTATATCTTTAATTTGATATGATTTGAAATAAAGATGATTTATATATATCACTCTGATCATTGTATCGTCCCCGTTCCCTTGCAATGTTGTTGCCAAGGGAGATTCGGAATCTTTTCAATATAGAAGTCGGTGCGGATAAACGGGTTTGGTCCAGGGGCACAGCTCAGTGGTCTCAGAATATTGAGATAAATAATCATAATCATCTTGCAATTTTTGCTCTACAGCGGGGAAGATGTTTTAAATGACTTGAATAAATCCTGAGTAATCTTGAGTCTTGATAAATTTCAGGAACAAGTCTACTACCATCAAGCTAACCCAATGCTGAGGTAGGCCCTGACCTTCATTTAATTAACTATTCATCCAGTATAAATTCATTAATTACATTCCATTATTTCATTTTCAATATGGTCCTACAATAGGTGTGAGCATGTATAAGTAAAAGGTGCGGAATTATAGGAATGTGAGTAGGCAGCCGGGTACGTGGCCATCACACCCGGTTCTCCACCTTTTTGTTTTATGTTTCTCTTTTCTATGAAGTGTGGTGGGTTCTTTTATAAGCTGAAGTATGATTTTAACGCGGGATCTCCGGCTATGGGAATGAAGTGTCTAGTCCAAGGACACAAACGCCATGTTGTGTACTTGAACTATGAATTTCTCGCATGAAAACCGGGTCTTATTCACTTAGCCAAGACGCATTTCCTAATTACGTCTTACGCTAAGTTTATCTCTATCCCTTGTTTTGTTTTGGGTGTTTTTTTTTACTTCTTGCATGCTATACAGAGTTTTTGCTTGCTAGACCAATTTGGCGTCAAATTGGCACACATGTGAAAGGAAAGTACGGAGTCCAAAAAAGAAAGACAGGTGTACTCACGAATAGGTAGGGTGGTAAACACCAATGATGGCCCCAGTGGACCTTCTCCACCTACACCTTCTCGGATGGCTGCCACACTCAACATGTATTCTGTATTCGGCTCCAAATTCGTTACATTGCACTCCATAGAGTCGTCAGATGACAAGTTGCTTGCCAACTGTTCTGCTCGGTGACTGACTTTCTTCCAATCGCTGCTGTCCGCAGTCTTCAGATAGACATTATAGCCGATGATAGGGTAGTCACCGATGTTGTTATGTCTGTTCCACCTTGTCCAATTAACCACTGTATGGTAAGGTCCCAGGTCTTGTACTTCTGGCTGCTGGGATAATTCGGGTAACACTGAAAAACGGAAAGTAATGGGCAGCTTGATGTAAAGCTAATTCTTACAGTTCCAAATTTGGAAATTCGCAAAGACTGACAGTCTCAGGTAAAATTTTACTACGTTTCAAGAGACTGGAATGTTTGTCAGAAGCTGTTGTCATTGCAAGATGTACAGGATAAAGTAATTGGACGTGTAAGACTTTCCCGTTATCATAGAGACTACTGGTCATTGACTTACCGTAATGTTGTGGCGGCTGAATTATTCTAACATAGGCAAACGATAAAGCTTGAGTGGGTTCTCCTATGTAGCAATATATGTCATCTTCCAGTGTTACATTTCGAAGGATGAATGAGTTGTTCCGAGTAAGGTCATCAGCAAGTGCTGTACTACACGAAACTTGGATGGTCTCTGTAGATACATCCCCGACAGCAATTTTGATATCTCCAAAGTTGAGTGGTCTCTGCTCAGTGTCGACAGAGACGGCACAGGAGACGTAGGCATAACCGGGATTCGTCTTGGCAGCCGATGTGCTGAAACGATCTAGTGGGAAACACGATTTAACTTGGAGTATAACCCTTTACATTTGTCAAAGCATTAACTTCATAAATCGTGGAAAAAAATTTGCACGAGGTTCAGAAACTGCCTTTGTTGTGCAAGCCTCATTTGCCATTGGTGTCTATATGGTAATACAGTGGACTTCCTGTATATAAATATTATAAATATATGAGTGTGATTTTGATGATCGTTAATTTGTGTTTTCACTTACTTCCAGTTTGCAATCTTTTGATTTATCAGTGGAGCAGTAGAGATTTACAAATTTTAAGAACAAGAAGAATTAAGAATAGAAATGATAAATAATGACATTTCATAATGCGCCGACATCCACCTTAGTAGGTGCTCATGGCGCAGACACTCGAGATAAATTATATAGAAAACATAGCACACACAGATTTTTCTCTCTTTCTTTTCTTTTCCGATGCATATGCAGCTATCATATACGTTATCTGTAATCTTTTGATGCTGTATGACTGGCTTTTCAATGAATTTTTGGTTGGAAAAATTAAAGAAATATAGGCGTATCACATGGAGAGTATGATAGCCAATGTAATTGATATTAGAAAAACAGCTTGGAGTGTGTGTGTGTGTGTGTGTGTGTGCGGTGTGTGTGTGTGTGTGTGTGTGTGTGTGTGTGTGTGTATATATATATATATATATGTGTGTGTGTGTGTGTATATATATATATATATATATACATATATATATATGTGTGTGTGTGTGTGTGTGTGTGTGTGTGTGTGTGTGTGTGTATGTGTGTGCGTGACTGTGTATATGTGTATCTCGGTGTGTCTGTGCTGTTTGTGTGGGGTGTGATGGTGTGTGTGTGATAAGGATGATGACATGAAAACAAGGAACTGAAAACCTCATTTTCAATATATGTTATCATATTTCATGCAAAGCGCAGCGATCGATTTCAATGGTAAACGTGAACGTGCTATCTCCAGTCCATATTGTATTGCAATGATTTCATGTCTATGCTGAAGTGAATAATAATAGAAAACTTGTCGCGCATTCTAGCTGTCAAACGAAGTTGAGTAAAAAAAAATCACAATGTTTGATTTTGATAATCAGGCGCGGATTCGTAAATACTCTAGAAGCGTGCCGACGCGACGGCGCCACATTTAGGTTACAACCTTAAAAATGAATTTAAAAAAATAAATAAGGAACATTTAAAAATAAGATTGTCGGTTTGAAAGAAGGTGCCTCTGGAGGCACAAAGCATTTGGAAAAGAAAATAAATTAAATGAAATGAATTTTTATGATGGAAAATGCACATTAAATTAAAAAAAAAAATGATGACCAAGATCACTATACCCGTACGCAGAATGGTGTCATACATTAATATTATAATCAGGGGTTGCACGTGTGGGATACTTATTCTTATGATTCTCGCCTGTACCTGGATAAGTATTACTTATTAAGCTACAGGCGAGAATCATGAGAGTGCTTAATTGGATACCGTCATTGACACTTACCGGTCTGACAGTTGTATCCCATCCACCGAGGAAGACAAGACGATGAGAAACAACGCCCTGTTACGGTATTGCAGTCAGCATTTCCTCCAGAACAATGACATGTCTTGGAACAACCGTCAAAACATCCGAGACCTTTATACCAATAACACAACCATAAGACAGTACATAATATGAGCTAAATGAACTCCATTACTATATAGGGTGACTCATAAAAACGAGACGTATACCTTTGTTTTAACATGAAAGGAAAATGATTCATGACAGCTGATAGATAATTGTTAGAGAAAAAAAAAATGTCATGATTGTTAAATTTGGTTGAGTATTTTCATTTTACAGATTTTTTGGAAGCAATGTACGATCATATCATAACTTCAAACCAGATGTAAAAAAAAGTTTGCGTTTCCGTTGGACATTGACTTGAGTTTTTTGTGCAGCCGTTCGAAAGCGACAAATCTCGCAGGGCTCAACACAGTAGCGTACCAACGGGGAAGGGGGGGGGGGTATCGGCCGGCAAAAAAAAAACGAAGAGGAAAAGAAAACAGGGGCAAACTGTATTAAAAATTGGTCTTCCATCACCTTTTGAAAAAGACTTATCACAATACATGTAAGTCCTGCTTTTTATTTAAAACTTAAGTAAAACTACATAATCTATTTAATTTAGTTTTTTTTTCTATCTAAAATAGCAACATAGGTTTGTGCAACCGTGTAAATATTCGGATAGCTACACATTATTAGTCGTGGCAAAGATGCCACGCCAAGTTCATCACTTTTCGTATTTCACGAAGCATCCAAACGAGGTAAAGTCACTCTTATGTAGAGTGATGTAGTGAGCTGATCAGAGATTTAACCGCTTATAGAAAAATTGTACTCTTGCAGGTGGTTCCATAAATTTTTGACAAATGCATTCTAGCGTTGATATAGGATTGCTCTGTCTATGAATCGTTGAAATGTTTAGGAACATAGATATATCATATTTTTTTTGTAAACAATAATGCTAATTGTTACCCCAACTTTTTCCCACCCATCCTAGTGCTCTAAAGGTTAAAAGGACTAAACATGATTATAAAAGCATGCTCCGTACTCGTCTGGTCGGGCAAATTTAAGGGTTCTATTTCTATTTTAATTTTTATTATTAAAAAAAAAACATTTCAAGTTATACTGACTTACACTAAACCAGTGTGAATGACGAGAATCTTAGTTTACGACCGAGACGAGTCTTCTCCCGTTCCCCCAAAGGAATTACTTTTGCTTTCAAAACCGCTCGCTCGCAGGATCGCCTCTATCATTCACTTTAAACCAGCAATAGAAGAGGTAATATGCAGATACACTTATCAAAATCAAACAATTTTGTGTAGAAATTTCTCCAAAATCCATCACCCACGTGGCACATCTGTTGCATGCATGTGCGCCATTCTGCGTTCCTACAAAATTCATTCGAGTGCCCATAATGCATTATTTTCAAATTGGAAAGAAGGGTTATAAATAGCCTGAAAAAGGAAGCCTGTGGCCGGGGGGACGTGACGTAATTTTGCACTCTCCAATCTAAACTCTCACTTTTTTTCAAAAGAACGCATTTTAATAATTAAAGGTTTTAAATCCTGATTATGTTTTGTTGTCCATTTCACAAAACAATAGTGGTATCAGAAGATCAAACTGAGCTCACAATTTGCTAGAACTCATGGGCTTTACGGGGCTCCGCACTATCAGATACTCCTCACCAGCAGTACCTTTAATTACTCATTCTTTTGAGTGAAGTGGAAATCGTCTGCTTCTAATTCTGAATTAATCCTTACTTGCAATTTTACAACCAACCTGCAGATATTTCGCAAATGAAGGAGAGACTCTTTGAACATGAACGCTGATACCACCTGCCACCCCAAGTGGACAAACATTTTGTACCATAGGCATTATAATAATCACCAGCAGTCCATTGTGGAAATCTGTGAAAATAAAATAAAAGACGAATCATTTCGTAAATGTCGTTTTCTAAACTGATGTAACAATTATTACACAACAACACTTTAACATGTTTAATTACAGCATAAAATTAAATAATTTCATTTTTCTTTCCGTTCGTTAAGGAATTGTTTCATTTAGAAAAAAAGTACATTATTTGAAATAAACGCGTCAGATATTCTAATAAATGCCGGTATTCTTAGCGCTTTTGACAATTTCAACATACTATGATGCATAGTTTTACATTGAAAAAAATGCATTATATATTTGAATCGCAAACATGTATGTTTCAGGGATATTGACCACGCTTCATTTACCACTTGAAATTGTCTTTATTTGCTTTGTATCTTGCTTTCATGCAGTAGAGTTATTTTTCCCCACATCGTACATTGAATTTGAAAAGCCCCGTGGTATGCAGTCCACACAATATACAGTGAAATCATGATCCAATAGCATATAGCACCATGTATTTTCATCCCAGAAATAGGCCTATAAAATTTACGTATTGATACTGTAACATACGTTCTGTACGATGGTCGCATCAACCTGGCGCCGTCAACCCATCGAAATATACCATCTTCAGCCATATCATTTAGGCCAAACCAGAAATATCTTCCACTGGCTAGAGTTCTGAGAAAATTCTAAAATGACATAAAAGCATTTCACACATGAATGCAGGTATAGTGATACAACAGAGTAGTTAATCAACATTACACGAGCGCTAGAAAATGACAAACACTTGAACTTAATGAAACACACTAACGTGCGCGTACACACACACACACACACACACACACACACACACACACACACACACACACACACACACACACACACACACAC
>JZLH01S0397461.1:0-14196 GCA_001188425.1 Eucidaris tribuloides | reverse complement strand
ACACACACACACACACACACACACACACACACACACACACACACACACACACACACACACACACACACACACACGAACATTCAGTGCAACACTAATTTGCCCTGGAAAATCACAGCAATGTTCATCCATCCTATTATCCATCGGAGTTAGGCTCTTTAAATGATTTTACATCTCAAGAATAGATTTCAAGAATAGATTTCATGAAACTCAGCTGTCTGATGAATATGTATCACCATAAAAAAGAAGCACAAATTACGTTTCAGGGTCAAGAAGTCAAAGGTCGCAGGTCACTTTGTGTAATATGAAGTCAATATATACTATAAGTGACTGCGATATCTCAAGAAAAGATAGGATTTTCATAAAACTTGTTTGAATCATTTGAATGTACAGATGTAATTTGGGGGTCATAAAGGTCAAAGGTCACATATCATTTTTGGTACTGATGCAAACAGGGTTTGGCTGAGGGCCAAATTGGCTTTGATAAACATTAAATCAGCAGTTCGAAAGTTAAAATCAGACATGTAGAGTGCTCTTGACCTTTGACCTTTCAACTTATTATCAGATCGTTGTTGTAACATAATTACATACTTGACCCAAGTTCAATTAATCTGATTTGTTATTGGATACATTTGAGGGCCAGTAACCTCTAACCATCGACCTTTTTATTCCAAAAGCTAATGCGTTCATTGTCGTTCATACCCAACCCAAGTTTCATTAAAATCCGATCAGTGGTTTGTAAGATATCGCGGTAAAGAGGATATAACGGACGGGCCGCCTCCCGGACAATGTGAAAATCCAACATGATGTCTTTGGCACTTCAGTGGGGTGGCATAAAAAAAATCCCTACATACAATTTACAGTTTGAAACACGAACACGTTGATGCGCTTGGAGACATTAAAATCGATTTATATTATTTTTTAATTGCGACTTATCCAAACACCAGTCATAATATAACCCACATGACATTGTGTAAATTACTAGACAATAGATGCTTACATAAAGTTTAACTAAATTAAAAAGTTTATTCAAAATTTAAGATACATTTCTTGCGTATTTGCCAAAGGCATCCATTGCCATGTTTTGCAAATTTTACACAGATCAGAGGAGTACAAAATAGTTTTATGACTTTCCAGTTATTGTGAGTATAGTATAGATAAGTTGTTACATTTACACGCTTATACTACTAAGTAAGTTTTAATAAAACATGTAGTAAATGGAATTACAAATGTCTATTTACGTTCATTTCCTCCGTTTTTATCTGCGCCAAGTCCCCTCCGGAATTTTGACAGTGTTTCCTCGCAAGGTTATAGGAACATGCTGTATCTGCTGTCGTAGGTGATACATATGAATGCTTATATTCTATCCAAACTGGGAGAATCGGAATGGAAAGAGAAGATTAAAATAAATATAACAATATAAGCATGGTAAACATGGCAAGAAGACAGAAGAAGAAGAAGAAGAAGAAGAAGAGAAGAAGAAGAAGAAGAAGAAGAAGAGAAGAGAAGAAGAAGAGAAAGAAGAAGGGAAGAAAACGTAGTACATGTAGTAGCTTAGTAGAAGTAGGGAGATACAAGCAGAAGAAGGAGAAGGAGAAGAACAAGAACGAGGAGAAAGAAGAAACGAAAGAACACGAAAGAGGAGAATAACTCTTATAACTCTTTTTCTTCGTCTCCTCCTCCTTTTCCTCTTTGTTCTGCTCATCATGACATCATTATCATTACTTTTTTTTATTATTGAACTAAGATAGTCCGCAAATTAAAAAAAAACTATGAAATACATGAAATGAGCGGTGCTAAAACAACAAAGAATAAAAAAAAATACACAGAGGAAAGTGATAACGTGGGTCCGAATAATTGCAATTATCCCGAAAACATTTGTTCAGAGCCAAAATATTGATTATAATAATAATAACAACAACAACAACAAAATAATAATACTACTAATAATAATAACAATAATAATAATAATAATAATAATAATAATAATAATAATAATAATAATAATAATAATAATAATAATAATAATAATAATAATAATAATAACGTTTTATTTACAAAGGATAGCCACTTCAGTCTAAGAGACTGCTCTACCAGCGGACCCTTCTCTGTACTATAATTCCGAACGCCCGGCTAGAAAGCAGAAGGTACCATTTTTTAAAAGTCTTTGGTATGACCCGGCCGAGGCTCGAACCGGGTCGCGGACGTGAGGCGGACGCCCTAACCACTAAACCATCTCGCCGAAAGAGGCTTTAACAGCTGAGAAACATTGTTCAACGTATAGTCGGAGTATACTTGCCTTCTCTTGAGGAATTGCATGAAGACAAGATCTTAGATAAATTTAAACAGATAGTGCAGGACCCACCCACTCACTCAATGACAATTCAATCGATCAGGCATACGTTTGTGAGATATACTTCTCATCTTTAAACATGAATTTAGTCATCAATGTCTGCAGTCTTTCATCCATTTACCAAAACTTGCAAAAAGTGTGATTTGTAATTATTGTTTTCTTCAAGAGCAATATTCTCGGTAATACATTACACTATACTGATGCCAGTGTTGTATCATTGAAAAGAAATAACGTTGTTATGTATGGATATCCTACTTATGAATCTCTGAAATGAAATAGTTGAGAAATTATTCCCTTAAACATGGGTTACCTTATTTGATTCTCACCGTATATTCTATCGAATGAAATATTCTAATTCTGAGCCATGATAATACTTTCTAAACATTCATACATTGGCTTATTCTGAATATTGGACAAATACAGAGCAGTCTGATAATTACCTACTGGACTGCCTCTGACAGAAATTAAGCAATGACTCTGTTAATTAGGTGCTGTGGCGAGATAAGGCATGTGCCTATTCATCTAGAGGTCTCAAGTTCGAGCCCAACACCCGCCTGGCATTAATGTCCTTCAGCAAGACATTTTTAATCTGCTTTGCTGCTCTCCACCCAGGAGTATAAATGGGTACCTGGTAGGGTGAGAATGACTTGGTTTGTCTGGCTTGATGCGCCTTCTTGGCAGCTCAGCTAGGAATACTCCCCAGGGAGTGGAAATGGCGCACATCTGTGTGCAGGTTAGTACTGTATCCCAGTGACCAGGGTAATAATATCCAAGCGCATTGAGACTGAGATCATCGGTGATTATGCGCTATATAAGAAATTATTATTATCATTATTATTATTATTATTATTATTATTACTATTATCATAAAGATTTTATATCCTCTTAGAAAGCGATGAACTTAAACATTATAGATTACACTGTTTGTTATCTTTACGTATTATCATTTAAACATTATTAAAAAAATTGTGGACGTTTAGTTTAAAAAGGGGTGCAAACTTCGATATCTGAGCTACATGACCGTGTTTTGAATTATATAATAAACACCCTAAAATACAAATCTTGGGGAAGTAGGCATGGCAAAACTGGGTAATCATAGATTTGCACTATTTCAATGCACTAAATGATCATTCTAAAATACATTTTTTTAGTGCTTCATTTTAGAGAATTATGTAACTCAGATTTTGTTGGCAAGAAACATTGTTAAATGATACCTTTGAAGTTTTTTTTTTTTTCTAAAGAGGGTTCGGTGTGATAATTTTCCTCCTACATTTTTAACTCTGACATTATTATCTGGTACTGATCAGAATATGCCTCAGCTTATGTAGATCAGGATATTTGGAAATTATGTTCTCAAAATAAATTCATACCACCTGATATCATCGGAATGCATAGTTCCATTCAAGATTGGCTAAAGCATCTTAGTTTTCCAACATTTATATCTGTCATGAAAAGTCAGGCGCTGGTTCTACGGGCGGGGGCGGGCGGCCTTTGGGCGGCTTAATCCCCCCCCAAAAAAATTGCAAGGCCCCCCCCCCAATTTTTCGGAGGTAAAAAATTTATGAGCGACCTTTTCGGCGACTGAGTTTGATCGTAAAAAAATTTTCACCTCGAATTTGGAATGCAAAATTGTTCGTTTCTACCCCCCCCCCCCGACTTTTCGGCGGCTGGGATGACCGAGAAAAATTTTGGACCTGGAATTTGGAATGAAAGCTTTTTCTTCCCTACCACCCAACCCCCCCCCCCCTCCCGATGAGCGACTTTTCGGCGGATGGGATGACCGAGAAAAAATTTGGACCTAGGATTTGGGCCGCGAATGAAGCCCCCAGTAGCCCCCCTAAATTTTTCGGTCTAGAACCGCGCCTGATGAAGGTCACATATTAAAACAGATGAACAAGTACCAATCTCAGCTCACATACCACACTGGCATACCGGTGTATTTTACGATTTCATGGATCTAGTGAATTAGTTTACGATTATTTTAATTTTCCCTGAATTCCACGGTGAAGGAATGAACGTATGTTACCTGATACTCATTCCTCATTCAATAAACTGTCGAAATCAAACTTTCACAGATACTTTTTTTTTCAAGATTACATCATTGTCTTGTTCCCCTTACCGGCTGATCTTTCGCAGATGTATCTATATGTGGTGGACCAATAGCCGATAGTCCATTTACCGTGGGAACCATCCGTGGATGATATCACTTGTCCGGGCCATTTATAGGAACGGTACGGCTCAGAATTATTCCACTTACTGGGGGAATAAAGAGTAGAAATTGATTTAAGTTATTCATATGATTTTCATTTCCTGTTACTCTCTTTAACACGAAATTGAATGTTTAAGAAGGGAAAACCATGGCTATAGTCCTGAATCGCTATAATTATGGCAATAAGTGGCATTTACGATGGGTCCCTAGCTTGTCCCTAGCTTGTCCCTAGCTTGTCACTGCATAAGAACTTGCACCGGAGTACACCTTATACAAAGACATATACAACAAGCTTTAGGGGTAAAGATTTTAAAATTTCCTCGAACCACTCGCTCGCAGACATAATCTCAAGTATGCTCGATAAAATAAAACACAAATAAAATGACGATCACCCAACTTGACGTAGAAATTTATTTGTTTTGCTTGAGAATATTATCTGATGTAAACATGTCTGCATTTCGACAAAGTCTGGTCCATTGTGGTTTTCAGTTTAAATATACGCACCACCTCATACGAAATCCTGGCTACGTGCCTGAATCGCACCAATTTGTTGTTCTGTCATTTTTCAGTGCTGACTCCCAATATTAGCGATTGACATTTTATGAGATACAAAACACATAAGTGAAACGGCATGGTAAAGTAAAATGGGCAATATTATTTTATACAAGTTTGTATAAAGTGTGTGAACCACTGCTGAAACCGGGCTGAGAAATAAACAGGTATGAACCCATTTCAAGAAGCCTTCCTGTGACATGGTTTCAGATTTGACATTTGATGTTTTACTGCCAAAGTGTGAAAAAAAATCATTTCAGAGTGAAAATAACCATGTTTAATTTTTAAGATGTCATTTCTAGGGGAAAAGTGTCTGTAGATTATGCTTGTTTTAATCGAAAACCCTATATCACACACCATTTTGCTACAAAATATGGATTTGTGGCCGATTTTGCCTAAAAATCGCACTTTTGGGGTAACAAAAATAAGTTAAGAAAATATTTGAGTTCTTGCCAACCAATCAGATTGCACGTGCACAGCAGGGAGCTGACCATGCGTGACCAATGCATGCCACGCGACGTGTGTAAGCCGCACCGTGGTACTGTATATGCACGGTTTGAATTGATAAGCTCCTCCCCCTATAGCTGTTTCTGCAAGTTTTGTCTTAGGGTAAAACTTACAAAGACGTAAAATAAACACAAATTAACTAATTTATAGGGCCTTGATGAGGGTGAGTATCACACAGTACCCCTTATTCAGGCTGTTTTTGTCACCATGTACCCTAATTCTCACAATACTCACAATGTCATTTTTATTCTTAACTTATGCCTGTTAGTTGCTGGCGCCTTCTCCCTTTAATTAACTTTTTTCACCCTGTCTAAAAGTTTAGATTTTTTTTTTCAATTTGCGACATCCAAATTTTACCTAAAATTGGGCGTTTCGAGAACCCGCGGAAAAAAACACACACACGAAAAGGGTGACACTGCTGAAAAGTTTATCGATTATTCCCGAGATATATTCCTACGAGGATATGGCATCAAACTTTTGTCAAATTGCATAATTTTTGAGAAGTTTTTTTTTTCAAAGTTAGGGACATAGGCACTAATGTGCCAAGGCATCCATGTAGTCCCACATGTAGTGATTCATGTAGGGTTCACAATCACAATATGTGAAACTGCCATAAATTAATGATTTTCTAGGGAAATAAGGGTAAGAGTTAGGGTTGTGGGTAGGGTACACTAACCCTACATTAAACCCTAACCCTAGAAATTTACTGTTGGGCTTGGATACCTTAAAACATTAGCACACATTTTTTAAGCAAAATTGCAAACGTTTAGTACCTTATCTATATTGCGCAATCATGTGACCTGCATCTACTGCGTATACATCAACCAGATGTCAGATTTGCAAGAGAACAAGATATGAACCTTCAGAGACCCTGAATAAGTGTGGACAAGAAGTTTAGTGACCTCAAACTACCCCAAACAAATGGGCTGCGCATGTGCCTAATTTTGTGATACTGACATGTATTGCTGATGAGTCATACTGCATCCTCCAGAATGCAGATTTTGCATTTCTGACTTCAGAAATGAATTTCACACAAAATTTCAGTCTAGGTAACATATTCAATATCATATTTTAGGCAACTTTATTTTTTTTTTTCAGTTTTGGCAGTAAAACCTCTGTCAAATCTAAAACCATGTCCTATGCTCAAAACTGTTCATCCAACCCTCGTACGTCATTCAATTAAAGAAGGTGACCATTTTCAAATGTCTCATTAATATATTTTTCATGATATCAATATATTTTTTCAGTGATTATTTTTGTCTTTTTTTCAAGTCATGAACTTAAAGCAAAGAGATCAACAAATGAAACTTTTATACCATTTCGTCTAAGATTATTACAGAAATACATTAGCATTTAACTTATCTTAAGTTTAAAAAAATGAATACAAGAATTCCATCTTGAATGTCATAATAAAACTGTAAAATCAAAGCACACAAAATCGACCTTGGGTGCCTTATTATATTATACATTCATACATATTCATGTACAATAAAATAAGAAACACTGAATGGAACCATTTTAACTAGCATTTCCGTTATGGTAACTGGCGTAGCCACAGAGTATTATCTACAGTGTGTCTCAAAAATAATTGTGCAAGTCAAAAGTGCCCTCTTAGGTAATTAGAAAAACATTTTGGTGACGTCATGCTTACATCACAATCAAGGACATAGTCTTGGCTTTCAAATGCCGTTTGTTCTGTTCAGTTTGCTTGTTTCAATCCTGAGATATGTTCAGTTAACAACGAAAAGGTAAATCACAATGTGCCACTTTTACTACAGTCAATATAACATCAGGCCCTCATCCCGTAAGAGTAACACAGTTGTGATTCTACCGTTTGGTTGTTTACAAGATATCTCGAGATCGAAACAAGCAAATTGAACAGAACAAACAGCATTTGAAAGCTATGACTTTGCCCTTGATGTTGACGTAAACACATGTCACAGCAGTATTTTTAACTGTCAAAGAGGGCGCTTTTCACTTGAACAATTTTTTGAGACGTGCTGCAACATGTCTAAAAAATTATGCAAGTAAAAAGCGCCCTCTTTGGCAATTAGAAAATAATCTGGTGACATTATGCTTACATCACCGTCACGTGCAAAGTCTTAGCTTTCAAATGCCATTTATTCTGTTCAATTTGCTTGTTTAAATCTCGAGATATGTTGTCAACAACAAAAGGGTGGAATCACAATTGTGTCACTTTTACTCGGGGCTGTATAGTAAAAGTGGCACAATCGCGATTTTACCCTTTCTTATTTAAATTAACATATCTCAAGATTAAGACAAGCAAATTAAACAAGACTAACGGTATTTGAAAGCTAAGACTATGCATTTTACGTTGACGTAAGCATCATGTCACAAGAGTATTTTCTAATTGCCAAAGAGGGAGGCTTTCACTTGCACAATTTTTTTTAGACACACTGTATTGTTATTGGGGAGACGAGGCAAATTTGTCTCATACCCCCAGTAATATCCCTCTGTGGCTACGAGCGTGCAAGTACACCCTCCCCTACCTTATATACTAGCCCAACCTCTCATTCATAATCACTCCTTCACAACAATCACATTATTAATAACAATAAAAACAATATCATCAATGTCATTATTGCAAACATTACCCTAAAACGAGCTCTGTTCCGTCAGCCCACTCAAACACTGATTGTGCCCTGTTGTAGCGAAGTCCAATCCAGTATTTGACAGCTCCACCATTTACAGGGCGATTAAACAGTTGTGTTAGAAAATCCTATTGGATGAAAAGAACGAACAAGTTAATATTATATGTACGTGTAGATAAGCAAAATGGACTGTAGGGCATTGACCAAGTAACGCTATAGAAAAAAATTTTCCGTAGTCTCGAGATTGGTATGGAAAAGTAGCATTACAAATTGATTAAGATAAAGTTGCTGATGAGGAAAAGCCTTTGTTCTCCAATTTTTACATGCGCATTGATGAGATAATCGACTAATTACTAAGGCAAATTCCTCAGTCCCATTCGTAAAAGGAGGAATCACCGTCAATAGCGATTTCACAGACACGAACATTACTCGCTAGATTGCTCTTTATAGCCGCTATTAATATTTATGAATGCCTGTGGCTTTACGTTAATGCACATTGGAATGCACTGGAGAAGGCATTCTTTTGAATGACCCTAACAAAAGCCATTCACGTAGTTCTCCATTATTTATAGAAAGGCTGCTCTCAGATGCCTCAACAAAGTTCCTATTCAGTTTTCAAACATCTGCGGTTTCACAAAAGCATTGTGACTACATAGGTTGTCAAGCACTCCCAAGTCTGCGAACAAGGATATGACAGAGTGACATTCCAGCCACGTAATTCACTTTTGCACACGGTGAAAGTCCCCGGTAGTTTGTACACTGCTAAAACGTGCTTGGTCACATTATAAATAACCGTCATTAGTAATTAATTTTGTCAAAAACGCTCACATGGTATTAGGAGAACAAACCCTATTTACGGGTTTAGTAATATTTAAATAATCATCACTAGGGATTTGTAAAATACAGCTTATGGAACTACGGAAAATCACGATAAATGGCTTGCCCTACAGTCCAAAAAGCTTGCGGCTAGGTGCATTCATGGAAACTAATAAATCAAGCTCTAATCCTTTTGATTTTTATTAATCCTTCTAAGCCTTATGGTTGGGCAATAATTCTATCAAGTGTAACAGAAGTTGCGGTGCCTGAGTTTTGATAAATGTCACATAATACAACTAATTATCGGAATGAATCGTTGAGACAGCAATTCGGCACTCATGTATCTCTATGCATGGCACATTATAGCCTGTTTTACAGACCTTATTCATTTTTCTCCTTACGCAATCAAACTAGTATGTCTAGTAATAAGACTAGGCACTCTTAGAACTTGCCCTAGGCGGCTGCGAGTAGGGTCTGAGAATCAGACGAGGCACATTAAATCAGTTTCAATTCCACTAAAGGTGTTTCTGCTTTTGTAGCCACTAGCCAGGTCTTCCCAGTCACTGTAAGCAGAAAGTAGGCCAAAATGACCCAAGCATAAAAATTAAACGATTAACAACTAGTTACACCTCGCGTACAATATTTATTGCAGTCCAGACTCCAACTAATATTAACACCATCTTACGTTAATCTGATCTGTTTTCGGCATGGCTAAGTCTCCTCCATATCCTTGACATGTCCGCTGGGCGTTGTCATAGGTTTTCCTTGTAGTTTCCACTCGATAAAGTTTATCCCCTAGTAGATGCCATTCCGTCGGAATACAAGACTGGCAAATAACTTTTAAAGAAAGAAATGTTTTATGCAATCACATTAACCTCATTTGATTTCATTCCTTTTGTGTTTCCAAAAAAAATACTTAATGTAAAAATACAACAATCAATAATTCAATCAAATTGCAATAATGCAATTTGTTAAATAATACACATTCGCATTATAATGTTTGCTTATAAGACATAATTCATTCAAGTGTTATTTGGATGAAATACAAGGAGGCCTAATGTAAAGAATACTTGTACATATAGTTTGCAGACCCCTTTGCATAATTGAAATAATCTGGTTTACTTGTTTAGACATTGACGTAGTTAGCCAAATCATTTGGGGGTCAGAAACGAAAATACACACGCAAATTTGTCAATGTAACTTCTCTGTACCATGATCAAATTTTATTTGGGAGGTCAAGCGACTCCCAACCCCCCCCCCCAAATCTGATGCTAGTGGTTTTAGATGGACAATAAGTCTAAATAAACCAGCGAGTATTAAAACGTAAAAAACCCCTAAATTAAAGAGGGTGCAGTGTATATGTGCATTAAACCTAATGAATAAAATGAAGTAAGTCAATGATATAAATAAATATGTGTGTGTGTGTGTGTGTGTGTGTGTGTGTGTGTGTGTGTGTGTGTGTGTGTGTGTGTGTGTGTGTGTGTGTGTGTGTGTGTGTGTGTGTGTGTGTGTGTGTGTGTGTGTGTGTGTGTGTGTGTGTGTGTGTGTGTGTGTGTGTGTGTGTGTGTGTGTGTGTGTGTGTGTGTGTGTGTGTGTGTGTGTGTGTGTGTGTGTGTGTGTGTGTGCATAATGAAATGACTTGGAAGTGGTACACCGTCAATGCAAAGTTTTAAAAAGTACTTATTTACATGTGAGAATGAAGAGGAAGTGTCATTTCTAGTTTTGTCGATCAGGACAGACTGTTTCCATTATCTACTGTTTGGAGCATGTAAAAGACTGCTGTAATGTTTATTAAACAAAACACGGCGTGTACGCACGCACACACTCGTGCACATAAACATTCAACAGTACACAAGACTGTGAGCATGTATTCACATATCGATACAATATATGGGTTTATGTTTATTTATACATGTACATGTGGATGACGGGTATATTCATATAGTAAAGTAGTTCTGAGCTTAAATTTGAGGGTGCGAAGAGTAATATTTTCTTGGCGACTTACGTCAATTTAACTTAAGTATTTTGAGTCCAGTAAAGGAAATAGTTCGTGTTGTTACATGTTTGTCTTTTTATATAGCCAGTAGTGGCTTGTATTTATACACAACATCATTTTAGCAAGCTAGCTACATGAATGAATTGCACTGCCTGCCAAGTGAAATGTACATACTAGGTGTTAAAAATAATATTTGTTAATTTTGAAAATTAATTACACAAAAACTGGTACAACAGATTACTAAACATGAGTATAGTTTGACAGCAGAATAGTGAACATTTTGTTGGAGGTGTTCAGTACGAATCAATGACTCAGTTTTATGAACTTACGCTTATTTAAAAAGTTAGAGTTCAGATTTTGCTCAAATCCAACTCCCTGTACAAAATTTGAAATGTACAGAAATCAAAAGGGGGGTGGTGGTGGTGATGTGTGTTCTGTCCGCACAGCAATAGAAATAGACAATGGCTGGTGGATAAGTGAATAGAGTCCTAGCAGTTCGCCAGCTATTTATGGAATATTAATAAAGCATTTTATCTTCCTTGGACGGAGTCTGTGATAGACTGCATACAAGTCTCTAAGCGTGGCAGTCTCTGGCAGGCCATTTGTCTATTTCTAATTGTGTGGGACTGAACACACACTCCCACACACACCATTTGATTTGCTGGTACAGTTTCGAATTTTGTACAGGGGGTTGGATTTTGAGCAAAATCTGAACCCTAACTTTTTAAACAAGCGTGAATTACATAAAACTGAGTATTGATATCGTACTGAAACCACCTCCAACAAAAATGTTCACTATTCTGCTGTAACTATACTCAATGGCAGTATAATCTGTTGTACAGTTTTTGTGTTATTAATTTTTAAAATTAACAAATATTATTTTTAACACCTAGTACAAGCAATGTGAAACATGCTAGATGCTTGGGGGGGGGAGCGGCAGGTGTTAGCTAATTAGCATAATAAAGAGGCCTCAGATGAATGATGCCAGCGTGTAAGTTCAGTGACCTTTAGGCCAATGTTTTATGCATGGAATAATCTGGATAATAGTAGATTCTAGATCAGGTCATTGTGTGTATTATTTTGTCATATTTACAAACATGGATAGGTGTTTCTAGAAGAACAGATTTGTAGTATAAATGAAGAGCTTATTTCCAAAAGGGGGTAGATCCATTTTTCATCGAATTTGACTTTTTTACATGAATCTAAACAATTTTAGAAGCTATATCAGATAACACAAACGAAAAGTTGAAATTCCCACCAAAAAGTGGTAAAAAATGGGCAATAAAAATGACTTTATTTCCAAAAGGGCATGAAGGGGGTAGATCCATTTCAGTTTATTTCCAAAAGGGGGTAGATCCAACACATTAAAATTAAGAAAATTCAAATAAAATAAATAACAAGCCACATATTTTTTGTAAGTGTGGTTTTGCATTTGCATTGTGGGGTTCCTTGTTTGGCTAAGTTGGTTTTACTCAGAACCCTTGCAATGTGGATTAATTGATAATTTTATTTTCCTTAGAATGGTATGGATCTACCCCCTTTTGGAAATAAACTAGAGTTTGTTTCCAAAAGGGGGTACATCCACTTTTTATCAAATTTCATTTTTCTGTCAAAATCCATATAATTTTAACAGCTCTATAACATAACACAAATGAGAAGGCGAAATTCAAGCTAAAAGTTCTACAAAAGAAAACTAAAACTGACTTTTACTTTCAAAATTGGGTACATCCATTTAGTTTATTTCCAAAAGGGGGTAGATCCAATAAAACAAAAAATAAAAGCAAACATTTTTAAAAATTGAAAACTCACAGATTTATTCTAAGTGTGGTTTTACATTCGAATTGTGGGGTACTTTCTAGTGTCGAGTTGGTTTTACGCAGAAACATTGCAATATGGGTAAATTAGAAAACCTATTTTTTCTCAGAATGGTGAAAAGTGGATCTACCCCCTTTTGGAAATAAACTCTTCAAATACAGGATGTTTTTGGACATGATTTCAGAGTTGCTGTCATCTTAGCTCAGGTCACATGTGTTGATAGTAACCTGCATTTTAGAGTTTATTGTGACCTTGGCTCGACACACACCTGTGGATTTATATGAGAGTTTCTCTGTGTGGATAGTTACCTGCTTGTTTAATAGAGCTTATGAGATCATGCCTGAGAAAGCCTTACAATCTGTGGATTAATATTGGATACTATATTATCTGCGGCAATTGGGAATAACTTGTGAGACGTGTGAAGTTACGCTGAACATTGTTTTCATCTGGGATTTCTGCTACATCCTGCTATACTCTGCAAATGTGACTTTATATCAGTCATACCAGTTGGGTTTCTATTATTTGGAATCATCTTCGATCATCTGTTTGGACTTGATTATTATCTGGAATATCTGCTATTCAGCTGTACAACATTGGATCAATATTGCGATCATCATTTGGGAATACTGGATCGGATTATTACCTGGGCATCAACTGGAGCCGCGGATTCATTCGACTACAGTATCATTCAGCATTGTAAGTTAATATCTACATGTACGTAGAGTAAGTGATAAATATTATGAAAGTTTAATTGTATCTTTTGGTTAAAAAAGGGGGAAATACCCCATATAATGAATAATACAAAAATCAGATATTGGTGTCATTTTGTTTCATCTTTTCGGTTGTGAATTGATCGTGACAGTGTGAAAAACGCACATGATACTAAAAACAGTTGGAGTATCTAGTTGGACAAGAATGGATTGTGGCATTTAGAGCAACATAGACAAAATTGCAGAGAGGAGATTACCCCGATAAGGTCGAAACATAAATATTCGATAGATGTTAGATAGATGTCAAATTACTGTTATAATCATGGTGGTGTGGCTGTGTCCCCTCCTCTTGGGTTGCCAAGTGATGTGATGTGAATAGAAAAACGCCATCATGTTCAAAAAACATTGGAAAGCACTACAAAGCCATTAAACTTAGCAAAAAAATACTATTGAACATACACAGTGTTCAATTTGCAAAATTCTGTATTGCAGCTTGGTGCGCGGAGCGCGCCGACTTTTTTTAAATACATTTTCGTCACTTCTCTCTCACTCCCCCCCCCCCCCAATCGGTAAAATGGAACGACGTCCCTTGGTCAAACTCTCTGCCCCTTAGCAAAAGGCTAGATCCG
>JZLH01S0397405.1:15960-26901 GCA_001188425.1 Eucidaris tribuloides | reverse complement strand
AAAAAACGTTCTTTTCAAATGATCAATAGCAGTATTTTCATAAGAAATCAAAATACGGGAAGAAAAATGAATGCTGCGTACCCGTGTTCTGTTTGCAACTTTGCGCGATACTCCCGACGCGTACTGCGCCGTTCTATCGCGCGGTGTCCGGGTACTCAACCCGTCCGGAAATACAACCTCTCATGATACTAAAACGCCATAGGGAATTTAACAACGCAGACCGCATTTTCAATACGCGCGATCAAGCAAACCGTCGTATCTCTCTTTCACGTGCAAAGTCGATGCAGCGCAGATACGCGCGTTTGCTGACCGCGTATTTGCATATTAAGTGCGCGCAGTTGTTTACTGTGCTGCAGTACACGTTTCCAGAGGGATTTGCAAATTTTATCAAAAAATTATATTGCATCGCCTTTAAAATCCCCTCATATCACAGAAAATAAAATAAATTGCTGCCTAGAAAATTAACCATATATAGAAAAGGACTTGTACTTTCATTTTCTGCAAAAATCTCAAAATCGATATTTTGACCAAAATCGACTGATACAACGGTTCGGATGAACGCCGACGATTTTATTATTAAAATGACGGGAATTCTACTGTTTTTCGAAAATATCGCCCTCCTATTATTGTTAATTTTGCTAGTAAAAAATAAAAATTGGCTGGCAAAAAATGCTTTTTGTCATCGTCAGCCTCCTGCCCCCCGCTTGTTGGACGCTGTTGGGCTTGAATTTTGGCTAGTACAAAACTTGTTTGGCAGGCAAAATTTCACCCGACGGATTTTGCCCCTCCTAAAATTCTACCCTGGCGCCGCTCCTGAGTGAAGCTCACTTGAACTAAAAATAATATGTTCTGCATAAGTAATTGATCATTGTTTGTAAGAAATCTGCACTTTAAAACAGGGATCCCGCACACACACTCCTTGGAACGGATATACCACACTGGTAATTGTTACTTACTGGTATCAGCGGCCTGAAACTTATCCTGACCGATTCTGCCAGATTCTCGATCTTTTCATTCCCTACCGAAGCCGATATGACTGGCGCGTTTGCTGTTCGGTTAACTCCGGTTTCCATGTCATTCATGTCCCTCAAGGAAATCGACTGGAAGAGCGAAGGTCCAGGAAAAGCTGTAACGAACAACCGGCTGGTCGAATTTTCTGGAAGAAGGTCGGTTAGTTCTCCAGGAATAAACAGACTTGCTTCTGCCGTGGTTCGCTGTTGTTCTGTGGTGTTACCTACCACCAGTGCGAAATCATCAGAAATACTTTCGCCATCTTCTGTGACGAATATCAGGGCGGCGATTCCTAGCCGGACGTCTTCGCGCGAAACATCCCGTACCTATTGAAAGATAGAAACGAAGTGATGTGATTTATTGAAATCGCATTCATGATGTAAAACGGACATACACAGATACAGCGCACAGACACACACGCGCACAAACACACACACACACACACACACACACACACACACACACACACACACACACACACACACACACACACACACACACACACACACACACACACACACACACACACACACACACACACACACACACACACACACACACACGAAAGTTAATACTACATTGGGTGTTTGTGAAGAATCTAATGTAGCCTTTAGGTGTATTGGTTACATATAACGTACAATGACACACATGTATAGTCTAGAAAAATTTAAAATATTCATGTAAGTATTCATAATCATGAATTGACGAATAAACTTTACACATATTTAGAACGATGACATAAAACTAAAATAAAACCTAGTCAACATTCTGTGGGCGTTTTTACGGATGAAAATCAGAGTGTTATACCACATACAGCGTGTCCCCCCCCCCCAAAAAAAAATGTCCCTCTGATAAAAAGCTTAATTTATTCAAAAAATCGAGTATAATTCTGAATTTAGTGTTCAGATGTAAAAAGCCTATTTCATTTTTTAACTTATATGAAAATTTCATTGGTCTCGCTTCATTGGTTTTGAATGCACACTCCATTATGTAACAGCGGTGCTTTTCAGTCCATTCCAAGTTTGCAGTACTACATCAATGCATCAACCTGAATGGAAATCAGGTGGAAGAATGTGCAGGGGAACAATAAAGGTTTACAAGCTGGATATTGAAGGGCAAACTATAAATGGAGCACACCCTGTGAAAGCAAATATGACCAGAGGAACTAAATAAGTTTTCATTTTCAAAAGTGAATGAATTTGACTTCAGTTACTTAATAACGACAATATAGTCATTGAATATAAAAGTGAAGCATGGAATAATGCACGTAGTGTGCATTTCTTTTTAGCAAACTTGGAATGGGCGGGAAAGCACTTCTGTTACATAAGATCCCGTGTATTCAAAACCAATGAAGCGAGACCTTTGAAATGTTAACAGAAACTACAATATTAAATGGACTTTCTAAATGTGTAAATTTAATCCAGTATAAAACATGATTTTGGTAATTATTCTGTCGTCTACGAGAGGGACATTTTTTCTGGGACACGCTGTATGATAACCCAGGACATGCATTAAACTGCTAAACTGGCCAGCGTCTTTCTCAGGAACTCGCATTGGTAACCGAGAGTGGGAGTACCGTAATCTTTAATAACAAAAGCACAAGAAATGCCTTTCTCTACCATTTCAATTCTGATTTATCTAATGGACGTGGCAGTGCTTCTGTTTCTCAACGGAATTCAGTAACTGTTAATAATTATTCATTCACAGTAATTCAAATCACATCGATCACCCGGGGGGGGGGGGTTTCGCTCTCCACACGGCCTGTCTCCCACCCGTGTCCAACAACCTCAAAAATGCACCCTAAACGGCGTAACCTATATAACCAAATTTACATCCCTAAATGGCGTAACACATCAGAAAAGCTACCCTAAGTGGCGTGACTCCCAGGAAATCCACTTATTCTGATACCCTAAGTGGCGTGAACAGGGAATCCACTAATTTGATACCCTAAGTGGCGTAAACAGTGAACATCAACTAATTTGATACCCCACCCAAGTGTTCTTCTCATCTAAAACATTATTGTACATTGCGCAACCCGAAGAGGTTCACTTAACAATATTCATAAATAATTCTCCTAATTATCAAATGTTCATGTTGGAGATGTTATTAGATCCACAAAAAATTGCACCCCTAAATGGCGTAATCTACATAACCAAATTAAGTATCCCGAAATGGCGTGACATGTGAGAAAAGGCTACCCTAAGTGGCGATTGCCAGCGAACGGTGATGAAAAAGCTACCCTTTTTCCAAAAGACGTCGACGATGCCCGAGGGCTGGAAAAGGGACCCTTTACGACGCTTTTTCTGGACGCGGGTGCGTAGCAGGCCGTGTGGAGAGCGACCCCCCGGGACAGGATGCTGGATTCATTTTGCAGCTTTCATTGGCCTTATCGTACCATAAACTACAAAAAACTATATTTTGAATGCAAAAAGAACAAACACACATGAGTTATATCCTACAGCAACAGGTTCAACGAATCACTTGAATCAAGTGAACAAATGTTATCAACTACATTTAACTGTTTTGACTTTATAATTCTGAACAAACACATTAAATGCTGAAGTACCTGAACACTAAAAGAACGTATTTATCCGTTGGCGTTAATGCCTGAGATATTTCTGGTTGAGATCTGCAGTAAATGTGCCCTGTCGCAGGTTTAATCAGTCTTCAGTCAACAGATTAATGCACCATGTAAACATGAAAGTAAAGTGAACATACTGTTTTAAGCTACGTTTGCACTTCAATTTCACGTATACAGTGATAAATTAATGACATATTCTTGAAATATAAAAAAGCGCTAAAAATACATTGGATATTATTGGGGTGGAGTCTACCGTCTATGTGAAAAGCGTGCTGTAGCCAATGTACTCAATCATGAAAAGGTCACGCACCATTTAAAATGTACTTCATGGGCTCTATCTATCTTAACTAACGTTTTTAATCACATGAACGTTTTGTATTGATATCAATGATGATGATGATGATGATAATAATAATAATAATAATAATGATAATAATAATAATAATAATATCGACTTTAAAACATGTTTGTATAGCATACAACACATAGACATTATTGCACCTTTCAAAGCGCTTAGCTCCTGTTTGTACGTTATTTTATCCTCCAAGAAAGCAATAAACATCAATACTGTAGTTTGTGTCTCAAATGTTGCTTACTGACTACCCAACGGGTATTTTAGGCAACTGCACCTGAATTGATAGGATGTATCATCGCGTGAGATCCAAGCCAAAAAATAACGGCAATGCAAAGTTATCTGGTTGGTGTACATATCGCAAGGGATGTAAATGACGTTGGATGAACGATCAGGCTAGGAGTATGGCAGAGATGCTTGAACCTAGCTGTTTCTCATATTGGAAAGTGTCAATGATAGTGCTACAAGGATAAACCCTCGATCCTTCCAATTGTCAAGGCTTCCAAATCCAAACCGATGGCTACCTCTTAGGAGACTGACTGGACCGAGTGTTACCTCTGTCAAACGGGGACAAAATAATGGTCGTCTTTCATCTCCATTGGGTAATCCCTACAAAAAGGGGGAAGATGGATCATACAGCCTCTTAGAAAGGGTTTCTCCTCTATTTCTCGCAGTGAATTTGCTTAACAGAGAAGGGTAATGATACCATTTATGTCATGCAGGGCCCGCTGGAAGAACAGTCTACTTGACTGAAGTGGCTACCCTGGGTAAATAAAAAAATATTATTATTATTATTATTATTATTATTATTATCATACTCTTTTTAAGTCCAGCACTGCAGAACGTCTCTTCATTACTTGTTTCTATCTGTCCAGCTGATCCTCATCATCCTTAGTAAGAAGTGTATTTCACAATTCTGTAACCCTATCTAAGTTATTTTATAGTCCATATTTCACATCCGTACATAACCACCAAATTTACATGACAGTTCATAATCCTGATCCTTTGTTATTATTTTTTGTGGGGTAATCCACTGATTGCAAACGTAAAGCAAATGCAATGACAGCTAGTGGCCCGTGTAGTATATATTTAAAAGTTGCAGATGTGGAGGACATTTTCACAAGGTGCATTAACCTTTGGGAGAAACTACATGCGTTTATATGTTATCAGTATACATTGTTCACATGCAGAATTATAAAATTCAAGTGTTTTAATGTAGCTTAATACAGCATGTTCACTTTTCCATGATTGTCAAGTCTAGATATCTCAGCATAGACTCCAACGGATTAACTGCGTTCTTTCAGTGTGTAAGTGTTTTCAGTGTTTTGAAAAGATTTCGTTTATTTCTCAACAGTATAATATGCTTGTTGCCGTCTAGAATTATAAAAGTGAGTCATATGTAGCCTAATACAATATGTTCACCTGATTAAAAGGGTCCATTCAATGTTTTTTTTATTGTAAACCTGAGGTGTTTTTGTTATCATTTTATAATAAATATACATTTTCTGTCATTGTCATTGTATGATAAAACTGTTAAAAGATAGGAAATGAATCCAGAAGCCTGTGAAACATACAAACAGACACTAAGATCATTTGATTTGGGTAAGTACGTGGTTTTCTATAGGAAAATAGGCATCATAAACTCATTTTGGCCGCCATCTTGGATTTTCAAATGGCACATCTGGTAGATTTGCTTAGTGGACCCTTAGGAGCTCCCATTTCATATTTGGTGTTTGTATCACAATTTGCACGGTTTTTCCATTATCCGCCCTACTAACAGTCACTGATACGTTATTTTAAGAATAGGGTGAATCAGTCAACTGATTTGATATTTTCATGTATATATTTCACCTGCAGAATTGTTAATCAATTTTTGCTTTAACGGTCATTATACAATCACACCTTCTTTTGATTGAAGTTTATTTTTAATAGATATTTACCTTCAATTGTGATTTATGTCTGAAACACTATGAAACAGTACTGTCTATTTTTGTACATTGTATTTAACAATGGAAACCAACCTTGTAGCTGTTTCGACCTTTTACCGTGCATAAATGAATAAACCAAATCAAGCAGTTCGAACACGCGTTGTACAAAGCAGGAGATGGAATACACAAACGTAATGATCAAATCGATTCTTGCGTCATTTAATATCACAAGAGTACTTATGGATTATTTTGTACAATTTTAAAAATATTGTTATATGAATGTGTGAAGCAGGTCTTACAATCAGTAGCTATTTATAGTAAATAGTGTATTTATAACACAGTTTGTGATTGGCTAAATGTGTATCATGTGACAAACATTGTTCACGGTATAGTGCAAGACCGTGCGCTATAACTATTTTTCCACGGGAATGAACAGGCAATCCCGTGTTCAATGACTGGACATAAGGCATTCTCTTACCGTCGATATTGTTTTTCAAATAATATTTTTTCTAACCAGCTAACGAAGACAAAGCATGAATCTTAGAGATGTGTTGTTTGGTATAACGTCGAATACTTGCACTAATTGTTAATATAAGATGGCACATTGTTTTAATTTCACGAGATAAGAAATAAGCTGGAGCTGTGTACGTTTGCGTGATGTGCGCGCAGAATACGGCGCGTATTTCCCTATCTCATCAGCTCACTCTGCATCATGTACTATAATACCCTCCACTTTCTTTATGATGCTTTCCATATCGTAATAGTCTGGGAGCTAGCTACTTCTCAATTTACCCCATGCGCGCGCGTAATCAATGATGTTAATACATAACATTGCGCAATGAAATGAAACTACGCGCGCGCATACAGACAAAATGCGCACCGCGTCGCACGCATGCAGTATACAGGTCACGAAGACGCCATACATACCCACTAATCTATGTGTGGGACTAGGTAAATGAACCCCCTTAAATTCGGTCTAGGGACCAAACCCGACCACTGGTGTCCAGCTGACATATCTTTTTCAATCACATAGATAGTCTGAGCACCAGTCTGAAGGATCAAATCTTTTGGGCTCGGTGAGGTAAATTGAGAAGTAGCAGGCTCTCGCCCTATAAGAATAGTTGTATTGTTTGTTGAAAGGCTATACCAAGACTACGGATCTTCGCTTTCTCGTTTTACAAACAACCTTATACACTGTAGGTCTAATGTCGATAGGAGAATTATCTGGAGATATACTGTATATCGATAAATTTGATAATTGCATGATTACTACTGTCACACCACATAATCAACTTTTATCGTCGGCGTGACACAGATTTATTCATCTTTATTTTTTATGTCGGTATCCGTATTCCATCCATTACTGGTTGATTGAGGAAGAATACATGAGCAGATTGATGTACATGTATGACTGTAATATTATTACAAGGAATTCCATACGGCGAAAATTGGGACCCAGGAGAATACGCGAAATGGAAATCATCACGCTTGTGATTGATGTTTCAGGTCTATTGAGAACATGTAAGCCTATATAGGAAAATAGAGATTATAACCATCATGTGAAACAAAATATCTCTGTAAAGCTACTGATCGAAAATTCTTGCTCTTTGTAACATTAGTATTTTCGGATTATTTTTTCGTGCTTATACATGCACATAGAAAAAAATCCAATAAAGTAGTCAATTTTAGCAATCTTTGCATAACTAAGGGGACAGAAAAGTCAATTTATGAAGAATTCATTTGCAAAAGGCGCTTAATCCAATTCCACGAAAAGTGAGTTACTAACATCAGTACATCACCGATGTAGCGAGGTATAAAATAAAGTTTGAACACGAATTACACAAGCTAGTGCGAAATATCGTATATTTTACTTTCATTTTTACGTAGGTGCATGTACAAACATGGCAAAAGAAATCACTAGAGTGGAGTAGGCACCGTTTGAAAAGGAACTCTCCATATTATCCTTTTCTTCCAAAAAGTACAATTCTGTCATCACAGAAATATATATTTGTGACAGTATCGCTTGGCTGGGAGTAGGAATCACTGTTGGGAAATTAAGTTAGTCGGCAATCCATCGAATTAAAAAGGCGCAATGGCTTTAATCATGACATTGATGACTACTATTCCGATCGTATAATTTACCCGAAGGTCTAACTTCCTATCATTCAATATGACCTTATATTATAAGCCAATGGATCCTTGATGCAATTATTTGGTTTTAATTTTGATATAATTTATCGCGAATGGTCAAGGTCGATATCTGTTAGTTTCCATGGCGAGAAGTGTGTGGATAAAATGACTGTATTTTCATTTGTTTCGAGATATGATAAATTTAAACTCAGAATAAAAGTAATGAACCACAATCAGTCATGATGATAACAATAATAATATCGTCACCTCTCACAAAATCTTGGAAATCCCCCCCCCACCAACACGGCAAAATTGGAATAACTTAAAAGATATAATAAATATAGGTTTCCATGTTCATTTTCAAATTGTATTATACAACAATAAAAATTGTCAGTTCACATTCGTGTCAAGGATGCCAGGGTGATGCGAATAGTCAGTCCAACTTCGTCTTTTGTCGACCAGTTTAACAACATTTCCGATCTGTTCAACACTTAAGGCCCCCCCCCCCCCCCCCCCAAAAAAAAATGTTAATGTTGCCCTCAAACGAATGACCATAAAATGCGAAAAACGGGGTCGCGATTATTTCTATTTATTCATTCATGTATTTATTTTATTTTTTTTAGCAGACCCACAATATACAAACACACCGTTTTGGGGAGGAAATGTCAGATTGAAGCGAAGAATTTGCTAAAATTCCTATTCAATGGCTTAAAACAGCACGTTTATATGCGTTTTGCCCATTTGAAAGATCCGTAAAAAAATATTGGGAAACTCGACTCTCATCCACTTTTGTCCTACATATACTCGTTTATATCGTAAAAATAAACAAATTAAAAAAAATCAACCGACCGATCCAATTTTCAAAATTTCCCACTTGAGGGCTACGTAACTTCTTTTTTTTTTTGGGGGGGGGGCTATTTACGCGCAGTTTCTACCTCCTTGGTCAATAAAAATTTCAGTTTGTCGGTCACAGTCACTGAGCGCTTGAACGCACAAGTAAATTTGAGTGTATGAATGTAAAAACGACCCAAGTTCATTTTGGAAATCTGTCTTTATTGTCCCATATGAAACCAAAGATGACATTTCTTGTTAACCAAAGCATTAATGTGTTATTACTAGATATACAAATAATGTACTAGAAATTTGGGTAACTAGTTTGTCATCTTTGGTTTGATATGAGCAGGGGGCGCAAATCCAGGGGGACAGGAGGACATGTCCCCCCCCCACGATGTTGAAGATGGGGGAGACAATATCAAATGCCCCCCACGAATTTCCATGTGTGCATAAGTCTGCGGGATTTGGAGAATAAAATGACACTATCCCCCCCCCCCCTCCCCTCGCTGAGCGAGTTTTCGGCGGCTGGCGTGACTGGGAAAAATGTTGGACCTGGGATTTGGCCGCGCGGATGAACGTGTGATGTCCCCCTACATTTAAAAATGGATTTGCGCCACTGGATATGAGACAATAAAGACAGATTTCCAAAATGAACTTGGGTCGTTCTTATATTCATAATTATATTCATTTGTCTTTTTGTAACCAGTTTCGAAAGAATTTCATTTAGTTTCAGCTATTCAAGATATCCAGGGCATTACCTATATTAAGAAAATAAAGATATCAAAATATGAAAACATATCCAATTAATCCAAAAGAATTACATAGGAATCACAAGAGATGTTTGCTTAAATACAGAAACATGTTGACTAACATCTGTTGTAACATATTCGTGATCTTGGGATTCCTCTCAACCCTGCTGAAGTGATTGTGAACCACTTCTACTGATTTTGAAGGCGGTCAGTCTGGTCGCCTCAATGGTCTGCTTCTTTGTCGGCCTCTGTGGAACTTTTACATTGTTTTACTTGAAAGCGTGTGTCCATGCGTTACACATACCAAAATGAATTTGTCGACAAAATAAGCTAAAATCATCTATAATGTAAAGACATCACATAAATCTTCACCTCTTACAAAAGCCTTGGTCTGAACACTCAATTTCCGTGAAAATAAGTGCTAATAAAATTTAACACAAAATGCACCGGCGTAACGTCGTTTTCCGTATTTGAATTTTATGCTCAGCCGTTAAACTAGTCTGACTGCCAAACCTGATTCGTGTATCATCTACTGAAAACTAAATACCTGCTGATCAAAGCTTACGAGGTCAAAAGCTCACGTCGGTGCAGCTGGACGTTAGTTTTTGCTAAAGATAGATTGTACCAAATTCAAATTAGTAGGTGAAGGCTACATCTTGTGTATGAAACCTAGAGTACGTTACAAAACCACTTGAGCAACGGCCTTATTTCAAAATTATTGTTCATCTTTCAACAACTTTACAAAATTCAATTCCATTTTGAACACTACATTTTCATATACATGTACCTATCTTTAGTAAGATTAAATCTGAGCAAGACGATTTGTTGTGCAAATAAATAAACCCCCTTCAGGTCGTGTTTTGATGGTTCCAGCTGTAGTCAGCCTGTTACATTATCATTTTGATTGTAATTGACCGATTAGTATGTATTTATTCAATATTCTATGATTACGTACTAGGAATTGATTTCTTTGTTCTGAGAGATGCGAAATAAATCAAATTATAACAATTGACCAATTAATGTAAATTTTGCCTTCAAACTCGGATCAACTCGTTCACCTATGTACCCAAATTATGGGGTCTGCTGCATAAAACTTTTTTTTGCCAGGGAAGAACTTCAGTTATTTGATCGGATTTTTTTCGTATGGCAAAATCTGGGATAAAATCAATGATATAATTATGCTAAGTGGTGTGTTAACAAATAAGAAGAGGAATTTCTCTGGTAAAAGTTATATGCAAATGGCCCCTGCATTTGAGGAATTAGACTGAAGAATTGGTTTGTTCATGGACACAAAATCAGCAACATGTTTGATTCGAACCGAGATACTAATACCCTGTTAGATGAAAATTCCACATA
>JZLH01S0397361.1:30230-50850 GCA_001188425.1 Eucidaris tribuloides | reverse complement strand
TTTGCCTTTTCTTTCAGGGAGTTCTCCGTAGCCAAACCATTTCACATAGAGCTGCCTAGATCACTGGTGGAAGTTGTAACTAACTGGAATCTACCAATGCACTATTGGCTCAAAACTTGTGAGTGAAAATGGAATTAGTGGATTGTAACTTATGCATGCACGCACACACACACACACACACACACACACACATACACAGAGTGGGAGAGGTAGATGCACACACAGGAGTTTATACTTCTATTCTAAGTATTTCTTTTTTCGTGGGTTTTCATATCATTTATGTATTAATTTAACTCTTAACGTACTTAAGTCGCAGATCTGCACTAAATAATAAACATAAAGCCTATAGAGGTTTAAGTCCTCTGGCATGTTCAGAGTTAATGATGGGTGGTGTGTGTTAATCATGGTAATTCGTTAAGGTATAATTTCTCTTTGAATTCTAATTTTTAAATCATTTAAGATAGTTGTAAACTTTTGCAAGGCTGTATGCAGAATATTTTCCTGTGGGCAAATTCTATAATTGCGTGATTCCCTCATGTACATGTACTTCAAAATCTAAAATTTGAGAGAAAAAGGTGGAATTTGACAATTTCTGCCCTCCCCCCCCCCCACCCCCCGTGCCCCATACATCAACTAATGACTTTGCCTTTTCTGTTTCTTACCCTTCCTGCAGATGTATTCAAAACCAGCAGAAGTCTAGGCAATTTTGCAGCCATCTTGTTAACATATGCTACTAGTTCAATACTTCATGTAAGTGTCCAGTGGTCATGTACCATATTTCTCCCAAAGTTGGCAATCAGTGGATAACCTTCCATGCTCACTTTCGTGTAAAATCAAGAGCTCTGCTCTGAAAGAACTGTGCAATGTTGTTCACCCATTATCACAAGAAGCTTCATACATAATGTGTTTGACTTTATTGGCGTGATGTATATATTTCATATTTCAAGCAAAACAATAAATCGTGTGACAAGACAATCAAAATATGATTAACAAGTAAATTGTTCAATAATACACATTCACTTAATGCCAATTGTTTAATTGTGTACAAAACAACATGTTGAATAATGTGGAGTATATTGAGTGTTCCTGCCTGGTAAAGTAAAACTTAATTATTTAACAAATAATTATACAGCGTGGCCCAGAAAGAATGCTACGAGTATAATTGCTAATTTCTTCGACATTATCGGTAAAATGTCATTAATTTTTATTTCGTTGCTTAGAACATTCTGTTTCCAATAAAAAGATACCAAGATCATTGATTTTGAGTCAGGCGTTTTTATTCTAGGGCCATTTTTCGGAGGCAATGCAATTTCCCGAATTTGCCAAATTTTCAACGGCGGCAGTCATCGGAACGCCAGATATTCTGGCGTCTCAGCTAACCATACCGGACAAACCGCGATGACAATGGAGACATAGCTCGCATCGTCTTCCTTATGAAAGCGATGGTATTCCAAGCCTTTTTGTCATTGCGGTTTGTCCGGTATGGTTAGCTGAGATGCCAGAATATCTGGCGTTCCGATGACCGCCGCTGTTGAAAAATTGGCAAATTTGGGTAATTGCATTGCCTCCGAAAAATGGCCCTAGAATCAAAACGCCTTACTCAAAATCAATGATCTTGGTAACATTTTTGTCTCGCCTGCGTAGCGGAGCGAGACATAGGTATCACTATTTCCGGTGTCGGCGTAGGCGTCGTCGTCGGCGTCGTCGTCAACAATTGTGTTGTACACCCAATAACTTTCTATAGCTTTAAGGTGGGATCACCAAATTCATACCAGAGGTCCATCTCTTGAAGGCGCAGGTCAAGTTCGAATATGAGTTGAATTTGAATAAGGTCAAAGGTCAAAGGTCAATGAACTTTCCATGACTGGCACTGTGCTATATTGTACACACAATAACTTTTTATACCTTCGAGGTAGGATCACCAAATTCATTCCAGAGGTCCATCTCTTGAAGGCACAGGTCAAGTTCGAATATGATCCGACATTTGAATAAAGTCAAAAGGTCAATGAACTTTCCATGAGGACTGTGCTATGTTGTAGCGCTAATACTTTCACTAGCTTTGACGTGGAATCTACCAAATTCAATACCAGACGGTCCGATTCTCTCTGAGGTGCAGTCCAAGCTTGAATGTATTGAAATTTGATTAAGTGCAAAGGTCAATGAACTTGTCATGACTGGACGTGCTATTCGTCATATAGCATTAGTTTTGACATGCAGTTTCTCATGCCTGCGATATGCAGCGAGACAACGCTTGGCGTTGCTTGTAATTGGAAAAAGAATGGTCTAACCAATGAAATAAAAGTAATGACATTTTGCCGATAATGTTGAAAGAAATTAGCGGTCATACTCGTAGCTTCTTTCTTTTCTGGGCCACCCTGTATGTAGAGAGTATGTACATAATTCACCTATACTGTAAGCAGAGCTGCAAAATTTCCCCTGATTTGCAAGAAGTTTCTCTTGAACACTTAACTGATCTTCCTACATGTACATCCTGAAACAATGAGTCGTTAAATTCACAATGGGCTAAGTCCCGCATTTGTTTATATGTGAACTTGGGCCCTTTTGTAAAGTTCACTGAGTTAAATATATTTCTAATGAATCGAAAGTTGTTTGTGTTGGGGTGCATGTATCAGTCTTGTAGTCAAGCCCAGACTCGAGTCCGTTTCAGTGGACTCGGACTTGGCATCGAATTGCACGCTTTTATTAACTGCGGACTCAGACTTAACACTTGTGGACTCGACTACAACACTGGGGCATATTATATGTAAGTTCCGGGTAGCTGTTTGAAATAGCCCTAATTGAAACATGTCAATTTTTGGCGCGTCTGCTGTAAATGTATGTCACAAAATACCTTAACCTTTGTGAAATGTTAGTAAAATGAAACTGTTTATTCAATGTGTAAATTTAATAAACGTAAAACAGAGATTCAGATTTTCTCCACTGAGATTATGCATTACAAATAGTGGTTTGATCTTGCAATACATTTAAACACTGGCATCAAATTAGGGGGTTGGGCGAGTGCTTGACCCCCCCCCCCCCCAAGTGAATTATGATCATGGTACAGAGATCATTTTTTGATAAATTTTTTCTTTTTTTGGTCTTCATGAATTTGTGTAGATTTTATAAATTATGTATTACATAATTATATTTTCCCACAACTTGTATTCGTTTCTTACCTCTAAATGATTTGATTCATTGTTTCTGACTCCCAAGTGATTTGGCTCATTATGCCACTGTATTTCAACCTGTTACTGTTTGTGATATTGCAGGATTTACAATTCTATAACTGTGTAAAAAAATCTTTTCGTTGTAAATGATTTTAGCTAATTGAAATTGAATTAATTTTATGAAAATCAAATGCACAGTTAACTCATTGTTGCATAAGCCGAATATGGCCCAAGTTGATGGACATTTAAAGAAATCCCATTTGTTTTCTTTTACACCTCATAATTCAAATTTTCATTTTTATTGGTCCCAATAGATTTGACTCATGCACTATTGACTGTACTAAAGTTCTTAATTCCTAAAGTGTTTTTTTGAAAAACTGTTTGTGTGCTTTCTCATCATAGTTACAGTGTGAATAATTTTTAACACTTCTACATTTTGTGTTTTTATTTTCAATTTCTAGGGCTTGAATTTCCAGTTATCAGCAGTACTGCTTTCTCTCGGAGTATATTCATATACTGAATTTGGTAAGTTTTGTTGTACCAAAGTTAAAGTGATAGGCTAACATTGTGGAGCTTCAAATTACATAATTGTCAAACTTTGCTATCTGAGCTACATAGTATTGTTTGAATTGACAAGTAAACACACTAAAATACAAAAGTTTGGAAATTTATGCTGCCACTGGCAAGAAATGAATGAATAAACAATTAGTACTCGGGGCGAGTAAAAAATAGCCTAGATCCACACACAGTATTTGTCTATGGAAGGAAATGGGTAGCTGAATCAGGTCAACTTCTGATTTTCACCTTTTTTTAAAGCACTAAATAATCATTTTGAAATGCAATTTTTTCAGGGCTTTATTTGTAGACCTTATCAAAGACACTGGGAGCATGGAGGATTATGTAGCTCACATTTTTTAAACTGTGGTAAATGTTAGCCAGTGGCTTTAAATTTATCTATGTAATGGGTTGATTCTTAGACTTTGATACAGATATTATCTGATTCGTAGAACTCCTAGTTTATAGGCATATTTGACACTTTGAAGTGAATACCAGTATTTGATTTGAAGTGTCATAATTATGTTCTATGATATCATCTGAAGAGAAAAAAAAATGTGTATCATTGAAACTTTTGTCGCATATTTCATTGTGATTATTACATCAATTTTATTTATATCCCAGTCTGCATAATCTTGGAAATTTCACCCTTCCACAGTTAGAGGTGGATTTAGCTCCCTGTCTTGCCACACCCAGAATAGAGAGGGGTGGGGGGTTGGGTACAATGACCTGTATTTTTTTCTCGCATATCAAAATCAGCTGGTAAGACCTCCCAACCCCGCCCTGTTCCATACATGTGCTATGGGCTGGAGGCTTAGAAAACTGAGTCAGTAAAGTGACAATTTTCTATACAAAAAACATTTTGATGATTCGTGCAACATTCTGTGCAGGTTGCAACATAAGGCATAACATCAGGTGATGACATTAGTGAACACTAATCTTCGGAAGCAAAACTATACCCACCATCCAACCGGGTGACACCCCCCCCCCACTTAATTCTGCCCCTGGCATTCATTTCACCCTACTTACCATCAACTGTTCAACATCTAGTTTTGAGGGATACATCATTCTGGTAACATGTCGTTATTAGTTTTTCTCATAAAACAACAAATTCATGACGTATGGATCTCAGACTTTCAACACACCATTTGTAAGTACTATACTACCGTTTGGTATTGATAATGAAGGGAAGTAATGGACTTGCACATCCCTGACACAATCTTTAACGCTCCAGTTTTCAATCATAATTGCAAACCATACCTCAAAAAAAAATGCCTGAATCTGCTCCGTTGCACCTACATGTATAAATAATTTCTTGTGAGAAAAGGTGTTATTATTATCCATATGTTCAATATACCGTAACTTACATGTCTTTATGCATGCATAAATAATTAACTGGATACCATTTTATTATTCTCTTCCAGTATTCCGACAAAAATTAGCTGACATCTTTAATGCATGTGTCATGGCAAGAAAGTGCAAGCAAGAATGCCCACATCGTTACAAATCAGTGAGTATGGTGAGGGATTTTTGTTGAGAGTGGGTTAGAAACTGATTGACATTGTACCGGTCGGCTGGTAAGAAGAGATGACTGTAGGACACAGAATTTCAAGCTTTCCTTCTGCTTTGCCTGATCTCGCACATGGGTATACATATACATGGCTGCTTTCTCAGCTTACAATGGCTGCAATGGAGTTTTGAACTACGTTTGAACTCTTAAAGCCAAATATAGTTTTGGTCGATCAGACAATTTTATGTTAATCTTTCACACATCAGAAAACAACATCAAACCTACTGAAAAAATGTTTATAGTGACAATTTATGATATTTAATTTAAAGCGCAAGTGCAGTTTTGGTGATTTTTTGTTTTAATTTGAAAGCTTTATGCCCAAAGGTCATATCACACCAGTAACAGATTCTGAATGTCTTTCGTTTTTTAAAATTAATAAATACAAAACTTGGGGGGGGGGGAAGAGGGGGACCTCCAAGATTTTTGATATATTTTACAGTAGAGCATCCAAACAGCCCCACATTTGACACCTCCCCCCCCCCCCCGACATTTTACATTTTGAGTAATTTCGAAAAATGGGAGAGATTCAGAGTGAGCGATTTCCAGGGCAATGATAGATCATATACGTGTATCTCAAAAAACATAATTGCAAAGAATTTCATTTTTTTACAATTTACCAAAACTATATCTTGGCTTTAACATGCCATGGAACTTACAGCTGTATGGACATTGTATGTATTGTTTGTTGCACAATATATATACAACAAATTAAGAGTTAAAACCTTTCAATACAATTATCTCTATGAGTATAGCAGACTGTTCATAACATTGTCCTTCCCATCTGGTGATAAATTAATTGTAAGTTATGTAATAACTATGCAGTGCATAGTGTGCACATACATGTACCAGTTAGCAGTTGTTACTCTCCAGATTCATTTACAAGCAGTCTAAAAACTTTTTTGTTCAATGCTTCCTATTGATTTAACACTTGTCATTTATACATGTATTTCTACTTCTGTATTTGTTACTTTTTGAACTGTGGCTAGAGCACTCTAGTGACTCTACAGAGTGGACTTGCCGCCTTAAAAGTCACTTGTATTACATGTACATGTATCAGCTTGGTGAGTGACAGAATTTTCGTTTGGTATTAGTCTTTCATAGCTGTATTTCCTTGTAAATATATAGCTTTGAATTAACTTGGCTAACCCCAAAATAATTATAATACCAATCAGTATACTTGCAAGAGCAGCAAATATCAAAAGTGTGTTATCTTGAATATGATCATTGAGATGGCCAAAATAAACAACATTCCCGTTTTTCTTTCGTGAACTGACATTCTCAACAACATTCCTTGGTGCTGAATGAGCCCTTGGGTCACATGTTAAATTTGGGGCAGGGATGGACAGGACACTTTGACCTATATATTTCGGCGGAGTCGAGCATGACATGGTGTGGCGAAGTATGTCCGGCAAGCGAGATGATCCAGTGAAGTTTGTCTGAAGGTGCTGTTTGAAGTCTTTTAACGAGCAGTCACATGACCAAGGATTGAAAGAGAGGTCAATGTTGATAATGTTGACGAGAGGATCGAATACTCTAGCCTTAAGCCCAGTCAGATGATTGTTGTGTAGATCTAAGTGTTGTAAGTTTTCTAAGCCGTTCAAAGCGTCCTCGCTGATTTCCTTGATATACATGTCGTTTAGTTTCAGCGTTTGAAGATGTGTCATATTTCCGATAATATAAGCTGGAAGTTTAGTCATGTGGTTGCCACTCAGGTCTAAATACGACAAGGTTTGTGAGAGGGGTGTGAGAGCTGTCGTTGGAACAGCTTGCAGGCGGTTTCCTTGAAGATATAAACTGACTAGGTGATGACAGTCTTTGAATGCTTCATTATTGATGTGCATTAATCCTGTGTTTTCCATGTGGAGCTCAGTGACTGATGCAAGACCACGAAGGGAGCCTTCTGTGAGTACGGTAACACCAGCATTCTGTGAGAGTTGTAGTGTGTTAAGGCTGGACAGGGGGGCCCAAATGTTGGAGGTAATGACCTGAAGGTCATTGCCCTGTAGGTTTAACATCAGCAGGTTTGACAGACCCTCAAAACAGTTGTATTCCAGGAACCGCAGCTCGTTGTTATCAAGGTACAAAGACTCCAGACTCTGAAGTCCATGGAAGGATCCCGCTTTGAGAACTGTTAGTCCACCATCGTTCAAGTACAATGATTTCAGCTTACCCTGACTCTGAAATGCATATGGCTCAATGCTTTTCAGACTCGGCATTTGCTGCAGCATCAGTGACGTCAACTCCGTTAAAGCCAACAACCCATTATCCTGTGGTATTTCTTGCAGTATATTCCAGCTCATGTCCAATGAAGTCAGATTTGCTACTCCAGCAAAACATCCTCTATGTACATCGAAGATAAAATTCCCTTGTAGATCAAGGTCCATCAATGATGGTAGCTCAGTCATAGCAGTGAAGGGAACTTGAAAGAGTCCGACGTTCGACAAATCTAATTTTGTTAATTTTGATAATGCGTTAAAAGTTTCTCCTGTCATTGGCACACTGTTAGGATTGTTGCTCAGATCTAAAGTTCTGAGTTCTGGCATTCCCCCCAAAACATCCGGATCAATTTGCCTCAGCTGGTTGTGGTTAACAATCAGCTCCTCCAGTGCAGGAAAATTCTGTCCATTGCTTGGAATGATTTTGAGTGCATTATTTCTCAGTGACAGTTTCCTCAGCCTCGGTGTATCATGGAACAGCTCAGGGTGGATCTGGGAGAGCTCATTTCCCGACAAGTCGATATTGCGGATAGTTTCAAGTCCACGGAATCCACCTTGATCGATCTGTTCAACAAGGCAGTTTTGAATGGCTAAAGTTTCCAGAGGCAATCCAGAGAAAGCATTCTGAGCAATGCGCGTAATACCACAATCCACAAGAAATAATTCACTCAAATGATGCAGAGACTGGAAATATCCACCTATGATTGGACCGTAGAAGTAGCCAATCAGCTGCAGGTATGTGACATCACTGGGAAGTCCATGTGGTGGGCTATTGACTGCCTTGCTGGTCATGTGACAGGTCACATGACTGCCGGAAACCTGAGACGTGCACTTGCAGAATTCTGGACAGGCTGTAATCTGACTAGCTGCAAGGATTAGTATCCATGGCAACAGCCTATACTCCATTTTTGTTGTTTGATATCTGCAAAAATGAAGTTAAATAAAAACAATAATAATGTATCTAGGGATTATCAAAGGTAGTGGGGTAGTCAGGTAGATCATCAATTTGCATGTAAATAAGAATTCAATCTTTAACAAATCATGTGCATTACAAGTTTTTTGTCACTGCTTTGCATAACATGTTTTTACATTGTGGTCGCAGGTTTTTGTTAAAAACAGTTGAAATGTTGGACTTATCAAGGGTTTAGGCTGGGGAGGAGTGCACCACCCTCACCTCACCGATATGTGCACCCCCCCCCCCCCCTTGCCACTTTAGTTCCACCTCCTCATGCCCAGACCAGCCTACCCCTTTGCTTAGTACATGTATTTGAATTTTGTTTATGTATTCTAGTAACATTGGATGTTTCATACATATTGGTATGAAAAATGGTGTGAAAACTTTCAGCACTTAAAGCCTCTGGCAAATTATCGGGATAAGATTCTGTTGTCCAAACAAGAAAAAAAATCATTATACCACTGACTCCTCACATAGTTTTTATGCCCCTGCCGACGAAGTCTCGAGGGGACATTAAGCGTTGCCCTTGTCTGTCTGTCCGTCCTTCCGTCCGTCCCCCTAATTGGTTTCCGCCCAATAACTTAAAAAATATTTGATGGATTTTAATCATTTTTGGTGTGTCGGTAGATCACACCAAAATACAGGTCAAGTTCGAATTTGGAGACCGCAGGTCAAAGGTCACAGCTCATTATGTATGAAAATTGGTTTCCGCACAATAACTTCAAAAATATGTGACTGATTTTGAAATTTTTTGGTGTGTGGGTAGATCACACCAAAATACAGGTCAAGTTCGAATTTGGAGACCGCAGGTCAAAGGTCACAGCTCATTATGCAAAACAATAACTTAATAAGTATTAGATGGATTTCGATAATACTTGGTGTGTAGGTTGATGACACTAAAATACAGATCAAGTTCGAATTTGGAGTCTGCAGGTCAAAGGTCACTGCTCATGCACATTGGTCTCCACATAATTAATAAGGTATGCTTACTGATCACGTTTAGCGGGGGCATCCGTGTCCTATGGACACACCAAATTTCTAGTTTCACACATGTAAACTGTTATGCATATCAGAGTATTTAATCAAGAGTAATAACAATACCATGATACACTTTTAGGGATGGAATTATATACAGTCCAGCTACTGTAACAATTTCAGTTTTGTAAATTAGGTGAATGTGAGCCATTTGATTTTATCTGATGACCTTAATAATGTGATTGAACATGCAATACACATAAGACAAAACTGTAAAATGGGAACTTTTTTTTCTTTACACTGTGACTTCTCCATGATAATACTGTACTTCGTTCAAACTTACCAGTGAGCGTTGAACTTGAACATATATTAACTTCAGTACGTGCTAATCTTGTCCTGGAATGTGTGATGTGTTCAGGAATGCTATAACAACCTGGTGCCCATTTCTGTACAGGAAATTGTAGAAAACGTATTATTGTAAATACTGTCATATGTCCATACTTTTCTGTACTGTTGTGTTAAATGTTTTGATTTCCTGAAGTCTGTATTTTGATTTGAAGGATCTACGTCAACCTTTGAAATTGACCCTGTTGCTTTGGTGGTGTGCGTGACCTTTCACATATTACCAGAAAATGGAACGATATTTGAAATAGTATGGTTTAGATGTGTATTGTCTCTAATATTAACATTTTATGATCTTTCTTGATGAGTAAAAAAAAGAAGAAGAAGCAGAATTCAAAGTGCTCATTCTGTAAAGTGACCTAAATATACTGTGGAAGAGGACCATACATGTACATGTTTATTTCCATTCCACCTTTGTCAAATACAATAGTGACTGGACATTAACACACATCAACTTTATGTATATCCAGAACAGGGAAGCTGAAAAAAAAGAATTGCAATAAATGGATGAGAAGTAGTCCATGATATCAGTAGATTAGTCATTGCCTGTGTAGAATCCATAACATTAGAGCTTTAAAACACCACCTGTACCCAATCTACATTACCAACAACAAATATTATACTCACAAAGAGCATGATATATACATGCTAATGAACTGAACTGAATATTTAAAAACACAAAATACATCTTACTATTATAGGAATACCAATGGCAGTTCCTGTATCCATTGTGACAATATATGGTAACACAGTTTACTTTCAAAAAGTACTACTTTGGAAGAAGAAGAAGAAGTATAAAAATAAGTCTTATAGTTCAGGAGATATGAAAACTTCATGGACCTATGAATGGACCTATTCCATGGAATATTAAGCAGAGCAAATTATGTTTACTTACTGTAAAATGTGGACCTGCAGTATCAGCACAATCTCCACCACATATGCCCAGATTCATTTGTGGCCTGGCTGGGTCTGCTACCTGACTCTTGCTCTAGTTAATCCATCCAAATATCCCAAGTGAGATCAGGACTTCCTGACTTGATACCATTGTTGGTTATCTTCATCCTTCCTGTTGGCATAACATCATTGTTGTACTGATCTGGATGGATAGATACACTGAGGCTGTGTTAATCAAAAGGGTTAAATTTGAAGGAGTTCCTGTAACTTGATCCAATTAATCCATTGAGGACATGCTAATCTCCTGGTTGTAGTTCTGGTTCACTGCTGTAGGCAGTGTCCTAATTCGCTATCAAGGTACAGTGGTGGAGGTCATTCGTGACAGCAACATTCAGAATTCAACCCCTTAAAGGAGACATTTATAGAAGAACCATAAATATGACGATATACATATCTACAGAGAGCTTATAAGCCGACAATGAAGACTTCAATGTCCATTAAGCAATATAACCTACTTCATAAAAGCGAAATTAGGGTGAAAACATCACCCAACCTCGGACCTAATTGGCTCGTTGCTGGTCGAAACGGCTTTAGCTGTGACGTAAGAGACTGGGTTCGTGGACTTGCGGGCACTTCCGGGTACGAAGTCTATGCGTATTGGCTGGAAAGACAACCTGAACCTGTGGTGGTTATTCTCTCCTTATGAAAAAAGATCAGGCTAATAGCTTCATCGTTTGCAATTTCGTCTCATCTATTTCAAACTTTAATGTTCTCAACATGTTCTAACGAAATTCATTGTTTGGAGGTAAAAACGCTGAAAAGGGGGAAAGGACCGACCTTCCCAAGGTGTTACTACGGCTGTATTTGATTGCGCGTATTACTTGGAGGTCAGTGGTTCCGAGTCGGCCCAGGCGATTTGCAACTGTTTGACATTCAGACGGAGACTATTTACTCTTTTTTCCACCATGGAAGAATGCAGTTGCATATTAATATGAATCATTAGATAGTATCATATAATAAGAAAAATAGACCAATCAGCCTGGCCGTAACCTTCGTATCATGTATCCAGACGAGCTGAAATATGAGTCGTGGCGATTCTGCTGGGTTCGATTCATGCGCATATGCAGTTGGGCGGTAATAGGCTCATTAGCAGCTGGAGTTAGCTGCTCGCTGCAGCATGGAGCTGCGCACCCCGCGCTTGGCCGGACGGCAGCGGCCTGGTGTCTATCAGATCAATAGGCTGGCGGATTTACATTAGCCTGCGCCGTCGCAGTTCAACAAGCCAAAAAAAAGTAGTTAGAATCTAAATTCACGCCAGTTTGACTTAGACTCTTTTATGTCAGAGGAAATTCTACCTCGGAACATGATCTACAAAAGTAACGTTAGTTTACGTTTCTCGCAACACAATTTCAGGGTTTGTCGGGTTTGTTTCAAGCTATTCCATGAATAACGGGCCTAAAGCTCTCGCGACAACCGGTGAATTTAAACAGCGAATTTTCGGACGATTTGCCCATTTCCGTGCCAATAATGACATAAATAATGACATCAAGATATGGTTTTTACACGGAAGAGGACAAATGTATGTCAGCACATTAAACAATTAAAACAACATTAAGCCGTTTTGAGAGTATGGAGCGACACACATCTATGAACTGTATGTTATGCAAGTCCAGTCGCGTGACGCTGCGGTAGCCGATACCGGGGTGGACGTCACACAAAAGGCCTTTCCTGTAGCCGGTTTCGAGATGGGAGAGGGTCAATTTATCGCAATTTATTTTCATAAAACCCGAAGCTGACACACTTTCATGGTATGTTAGCTGCATAAAATGTTTAGATAACTCATTAAATTATAAAGTAAACTAAATTTGTTGAATTTAATTTCCTATGAATATCAACTTTAAGGTCACTGCTATTATACAGCAGTATTGTTCAATGAGAGACAATGCAAATTAACACTAAGTTGACCATGAAGGGAGTATTAACCCGTTGCTTACTGGAACCAGATGTGCCATGTATTGAGAATTATCAAATCTTGATCAGAGGCAATGGGTAAACCTATAAATCATATCTGTGGCCGGCAGAAGGGTGTATGTTTAATAGTATTTTCATGCTATGTTTATTAGTTTTGTAATGCTTTCCAAATAAACATATCCTTGCATTACATATTCTGAATTTTTTCAACTTCTCAAAAAAATTGGGGGGGGGGGGAGAAAATATGTTTTGCCCCCACCCCCATATTTTCATTGGGGTGGTGACTGCCCCCCTTACTACCCCAGGATCAATGCCCCTGCTTGGCATTATAGTAATTTGATGTATATGTATATCGTAAGTGCTGGGCTCCTCCATATGTGTTTCATCCCCAAGGGGTTAAAATGTGTATGTTGGACCATGTTTTGGATATCCCTAATTCGGCAACGATATTGGAGTATGTGTTATCATTTGGAATTACTCCTACCCAGTTTTGTAATACACTCGGCAAAAAAAGTTCTTGGACGCTTATAAAAGTTAAAATGTACCATATAACCAGACATTATTCCACTTCCAATAAACATGGAAGTTAACATGTGAGCAGTCTATGCATGCCTGATTACATGCATTAAACAATAGCAAGGTCAGTAAAAAAAATTGCAGAGATGCTAATGATCAGGTCCATCTTGTAGGCATACATTCAACAATTTCAGCAGGTGTTTATGATTTGAATGAAATGCTTAGAGATGCATCATGAGATGCATCATTTGGACATGCACTTTCAAGATGAAGCTTTCCAACCAAGAGTGGGCAAGAGCAATAGGGATGTTGGAGTCTGGACAGTCATTTAGGGAGGACAAACAAGATATTGAACTGTTTTTGATTAGTCAAGATACTGAAATTTGACCTTTGTTTTCATTGACTAATTTTTATTAAAAATTCCAGTGGAATAGTGATGTATTCAAGATGACAATTTTCTTTTCAAAGTGACATTTAACTTTAATTTTTGTTGTTCAATGGATCTTATGCCACATAAACTTTCACAACTAAAAGACTGACTGCTCCACTTCTTGCAATTTTTTTTTACTGACCTTGCTATTGTTTAATGCATGTAATCAGCCATGCATGACTGCTCACATGTTAACTTCATGTTATACTGGAAGTGGAATAATGTCTGGCCATATTGATATACAATAATGTACCTTTTAATAAAAATTCATATGGTATATTTTAACTTTTATAAGTGTCCAAGAACTTTTTTTGCAGAGTGTATATATCATTCAAAGAAGGCTATTCCAAATGGTATGCCGTGAACAGATTCTTTGTCAGTGTTTTATGAAGGGTTGTTGAGTGTTGATTTCCTAGAGTCTTTTGATTTCAAAGATCTTTATCAATCATAATGTTGACCCTGTTATTGGTGTAGGTGAATGACCTTTTATGTACACAAAAATAACACTATCAGAAAATGAAAAGTCATCAGAGCCACTATGGACTGAATATTTATCAAATGCCATTAGAAGTTTTGTTATGCTCTTCATTGTTGTGTTGATCTCGCTGGATGTGAACTGATGTTGTTTTCAAAAGATTTTGATGTAAAGAGCATAAGAGGAATTTCTTCTGTCATATTCTATACATAATCCATATCATACGTGTTTGTAGTCCATAGGTTGGATTTGCTGCTGGTGGGATAAAACATTGTATCTTAGTTTTTGGTGCAAAAGACTTCACATGTTGATACCCTGATAAAGCCGCACATCTCATAAAACCTACATGTAGTCTAGTAGGTAGGAGCTACATGTAGACCACTCAAAATTTTAATTTCCCCCTACGGCACATGCGTATTTTCCCCTACGGACACCACTTTTCCCCTACGCCTCATAACCCAATTTTCCCTACGAACCTATGTTTTCCCCTACAAAAATCCATCTTTCCCCTACAAAGGTACGTTTTCCCCTACAAAATAACCATAGTAAATGCAATAAATTGATCACGATTTCTTCGCCAGAGATGGACAAGACAGACGAATATATACGGAAATTCTCTGAAATCCTTCGGAAATTTAAGAATATTTCTGGAAATTGTCAAAACCCCTACAAATCATCAAAAAACCCTACGTTTCCCCTATGGAAGGTCATTTTCCCCGTAGGTATCCCCTACAACCTACGGTTGGCTAAAATCACCTGCGGTAGGAAGTTTCCCCTACGAGTGGCAGCCTTGGAAAAACTGGAGTCATATTAATTAGCTGTACAACATTATGAACATGTTATTCATCTGCGATGAAAATTTATAATTTGAAAATATTATATGAAAAGTGTTAAAAGCCTTCACACATAAGTATTACTAGGTAGATCAAAAGAACTTAGAAAGTTTAATTTCAAATGAAACCTTGTCTTACTAGGAGTAGACAGCAGAGAAGAAGTAATCAAATATGTTTGTTTGGTTTGGTTATTCATTCATGTAAATAAAATAGGCTAATTAAATAATTGTTGGTAGAAAGCAAACAAGGTATGAAAAAAAAGCAAATACACTGATTTGATGTTAATCTAGTGTGTATAATCACAACTGATTATGACTCAGATATTTTATTTTATACGGAAATGAAACATTACAGCATGTAAATTATTGAGTTGCTGTTGTTTGGATTCATTTCAAAAATTCATTTCACTAATATAACCCCCAAATTTACATATTTAGCAGTTTGAAAAGTGTACCATCATTCTGTCCTGAGCTTTTCCATCTTCTTTACAATGTTAACCCTTTGCATGCAATTTTGCACATTCATAGAATTAAATTCAACAATCATAGTAATTAGTTTTCTCCATTACGTTTGTACTAGAAAAGCTAAGAAATAGTCATAATGCTTACGCAACATCTAGAGAGTAATTATCAGTATCAATGGTGCAATAAAGAAAGCAAATTTAAATAAAATATCAAAATAGCAGTTATTATTATCCTCAGAATTAATTCGGTGTGCAAAGAGTGAAAACTATGAATCTCAAAACACACTGGTACATAGAATTAATACAATATGTTTCACTTTACCAGTTTTATTCAACAATGCTTACTGTTTTATTGTTTTTACAGACCAATCCCTGGGTGATTCTAACTAATTTGTGTTTTGGTGTTCTGGCCATGTTCCATCTCGCCTATCTTGGAGTCATGTTTAGTTCTGAGTCAGAGATTCAGGAAGAGGTAAGTTATCATCACCATAGCAAACAGAAGATGTAACAATATAGCCCCATTCAGATAGAAAAAGGTGTAACTGCGGCGGCTCAGTGCGGTCTTGTAAAGCTCCGATGACCCAGATAGGCCAGAATTCGCATACCAGCTACGCCTTTTTACCATCTTAAACCATTCACACAGCAACCAGAAAGGTGGAGTCGCTACTAGCCATGCAATACTGGAAAAGGAAGTGTATATCATATACACGCGATCGTCTTTTGTTTTTCGGCGCAGATGTTGGTGAACTCTGCATGCATCACTGCGCAACGAGTAGCAGAGGCGGCTTAACTCATTCAGACAGAAGGTGGAGTGTATCAGCTACTCCTTTTCGCCGGCTCTAAACACCTCCGAGCGGGCTCTGAGCGGGCGTACTTAATACTCCTTTTCGCCGGCTTAAACTATTCAGATAGAAAGTGGAGGAGTAGCAGAGCCGGCGAATTTGGGCCATCTGAATGGGGTTCAAGTGACTCTTCCTCTCAAAACCAAACGGAAAATGCAAGGGTTAACTCTACCGTAAAGTGTATGTTTAAGGCCCTATCTCACTGGCATGGAGACTATTTGGCAACCAGTTGGTGACTCGTCTCCAGGACGTCTCCTTGAGACTAGCCGGGTCGTGGGGATTCGTAGGAAACATGGCGGGGGACATCTCCAAGATGTCTCTTGAGACCTGATGGAGACTGGAAGAAGTCTCCACAAAACTCAAACATATTTATTTTCCTGTGACTACCCAGAGACCCAGCTAGTCTCAAGGAGACATATCCGTGACCAACTGTGACTGAAGTTGCCAACTGGTTGCCTAAGTCTCAGAGACTTCTCCACGACATCTCCATCAATTGTAGAAACTAATAAATCTCCGTGACTGGTGAAATGTCTCTGTGATGTCCTGAGACATTGCTGCGACATCTCCTTGGTGAGAGGGCAAAACATGTTTTGGACTTCTGAGTCACCCATGTCGTCTTGACTGATCAATCGCTGGTGTCACCATGGTGTCATGGTGACGTCTTTTCCAGTGAGATAGGGCCTTTAGTTACCATTCTTAATTTCAGTATTATTTCATTTTTGGAAAGATGTGTGATCCAGTGATCACTGACAAATGAGAAATATTTATTCAGTGCTGAAAATCATCAAATTTACACTTTTTTATTATACATTAGCAATTAACGTCATCTTGTGACTCTTGAAATGTGTTCATTTTGTCTTTAATGTGTGCTCACTACCTCTGATTTTCAATACAGAATATACCTTAGAAATTCCTGAACAATCCTGACCAGGTGAATTTGTACAACCGATTGTGGTTACAAAATGATAAATAGTTGTCCGGAGGGGTACTTACGTTTTGTGTTGTATTTATTTGATACCCTTTCCAGGGCTACACCATGGCACACACACTGGAGAAGTGGGCCAGCCTGGACTATGCCAGTCACTACGTCATACTGGGAACATTCGTCTTCTACTGGCTCATCAAATGAGTCGGATCACCCGAGGACGTCTCATTCCAGTCGTGCTATTTCTACCACCGGAGGTCTGCTGTCTCAAATGGGGTCTATCACCAAATGCCAATGTGTGTCCCAGCTGCTTGTGACTATACAACTTCCCATTCCCATCAAGATATGAGGCAAAATGGTACAACTCACACAAAATATTTCATTTTATATTTCATGAGGAATATATTGCACAAAAAATGCTTTCCTTCTATATCTTATGAAGTAATCAAACAATCAATGGAAAATGTTTGTAGTTAAACCCCATGGAGACGATGGACTTTTACAGAAACCCAGTATGCCACTCACACGGAGAAGACTGGCTTCCACAGAAGCCCAGAAAATATTACCCTTTTCACTCAAACTAAGAATAAATAGCCTCAATGGTTCTATCCCATTAAATACATGTACATATTTTTGATGAGTATAGATGAGGAAAACGTCTGTTGGTGTGAGATGTACTTGGCTTCTGTATGAGCCCGTCGTCCCCAATGGGTAAAAACAAAAACATGAATTTCACGAATATTGCCATGCATTACATTTGCAAGCTAGAAAAGATAGTGTTGTAGCTATCCAACCTGCAATTGGCAGGGTAGAGCACCTTCTACAAAAAGGGGTTATATTTGTGGTAGATCTAACTAGAAGAGGGAAAGACCCCCCCCCCCCCCCACATGTCTCTAAGGATTGGTGGGGAAATTATGAGTGACACCATCAGATGTGCCCTATTTGTCGTTATGAAGTCAGCAGAGCCTTGTTGGCAACAATGGTTCATGTGACAAAAAGAAATGCAACTGAAGTGTGACTTATTTCACATCTTACAGTCCCACCTAACTTGAAGACATATCTTATCAATTTCTTCAGAGTTCCAGTTAAGTGTAGTTTTCATATACTTATACTTGAATATTATTTGTACACATTTGCTCACATATTTATATTTTTCAGTTACCGTACTAAAATTTAGATCAAGTATCACCATTTTGTCATCATAAATTCTGCCTTGGGAAAATAGTATCACCATCAAAAGATTTGTGGTAACAGATTTCTCCTATGGATTTCAAAGTTTTACTGATATAATTTATTTGTAGTATGTCCAAGAATTTAGTTTTAATCTTGATAGAATGTGTGTTGCCTGGCAAACCCAATTGTGCAATACATAAGTATGACTGTACCAATAAACCAAATTTTATGCCTCTGCACTGAATGTGCCGAAAGTATCATTTTCTGGGTTGTCTGTCTGTTCGCCCATCCATTACCTCTTTTCATTATCACGATAACTCAAGAACCAGTTTACTGATTTTAATGATACTGGGGTGTGGGGTTTTCCTTTTGTTGATTTGAATTTGTTCGATTTAATTTGGTTTCTAAAAATTAAAACTATGGCATTGTTAATTTTTTCTTTTATGATTTCCTAATTTCTTAATATTTCCATTGTCTTAATTCAGAGGTGATATGAATCCAGGAGGTAGTGTCTTTTAAGTATACAGTGCACTCTCGTTATAAAGAACACTGATGTAACAAAATTTCATTATAAAGAAGTGAAATCTCTGGTCCCATATCTTGGATTTCCTTTGTATTCTATTGTTTTTGCAACCTTGATATAAAGAAATTTCATTATAAAGAAACAATTCTCCCTATCGCATATAGCCGATACCAAGCGATATCACCTCGCGATACCGATATCTGATCGATCGCTCTTGGGATGCATACTTCCGGTTCAGGTTAATTGTACAGTCAAACGCACAAAACACATCATTTCGAACTTTGTCAAATTTGTAATATTGATGCCTCATACCCAATCAAACATGGATTGACCTGGTGAACAATTTTGGAGAATATATGTGTCGCAAACTTTCTCGAAAGAAATGTTCCCACGACCAGTAGACAAGGGAATGTACTCAAAAATTCTCGCCAGGAAAGCCACAAATTAATGTACATGTATGAGAGAGGAAGGAATGTAACCACGCACACGCCGAGTCGGAATGCGAACGCCGGTGTGTGAGGAGTCGATGGCTCCGTTCATGACGTAAATGAAAGGGTTGTTATATGGACGAAGGACTTGAAAAAAAAATATCATTTATGAGATTTTAAGAAAGATTTTTACACGATCCATGAGTACTTAAGCATTCGATGTGTATCGCGCGTGCATAAACCGGAAGTTTATTTCCCAAGAATTAAGGGTAAAAAAATTAGAGCGCCACATGCGTTCAGATTCGGAGAGCTATATGCGATAGGGAGAATTCCTTGGGTCCCAAGGACTTCTTTATAATGAGAGTGCACTGTACTTGCATACAAGGACTATCTGACTACAATGGATACTCAACAAAAGAATCCATCCAGAGGAAACAAAAATACATGTTTATGTATATGTACAAAACACAAACTTTTCTATAAAATAAACTTTTTCCCGTTACATGAAGTCTCAATTCTATATATGTTTGACTGTAATTGGATATTTATCATATGGTTGCACTTGAGTCTGTAGTAGCATTAAACTATATATAAACACATCTACAATTACAAAGACAATTTCTGTTTTTTGACATTTCATTAAGTTGATGATATACCCTCGTCATTGAGGTATGTGAAATCTTATTTTGTGCTAGTACGTAGGCTACTTGTTGTGTGCCAATAAATTTAAGCCAGTAAACTGTCATCCATACCATTATGCTTAATATAGTACGTTTGCATTATACATGTAAGCAACTACTTACGTAAATATGTTATAACTTACTGGCATTAGTAGTATTTTTTCTTGTATAAGTCAGGTGGACTATATCATTGACACGAGGTATGTGACCCATAATTATCAACTGCTAGTAAATCCTTGAATCACTTTAAGTCTTTACATGCGGTATTCGCATCCATGCACTCTCTGCAGCGTGCGGGATTCGCATTTCACGCTCAAACGTACAAACGATTGTATTCACCCGAATTACACTGATTTTCCCGATACTAGCAGTAATCTCTTTGTATTGTTTACATTCCTCAAGTACAGGGGTATTATGCTAGATTCTTAAGGAACCAGAAAAATCGATAAATGCAATCAAGGCATCGTGATACAATAGGACAAAGGATTAGGCACAAGTTAACTTTGAAAAGTACTTAAAAGGTCAATTACAATAAGACGCGCTATTCACTGATAATCTCTTCATTCACTTCTTATTTGGTGACTCATCTCTTTCATGAACATGTAACAAGTCAGTTTTTTTTCATTT
>JZLH01S0397305.1:29933-41135 GCA_001188425.1 Eucidaris tribuloides | reverse complement strand
TAACCTTTTTAAAATGGGTTCCGATCTGACACATGAAATCTATAGGCCTACACATAATCCGCGAGCGAGCGTAGCGAGCGAGCGGTTTGAGAAAATTGCGAGTTGTAAAACTCGCTTTGTGGCCTATTCTGGCGATAATAACAGTACTGATTTTTTGTAGTATTTTAAAAAAATAAAGAACATCTGTCTAGATCAAACTTTTCTGCTTGAAGTAGCTGTTTCTTCACGGTAATGTAACTTGAGCAAAACCTTTTTGAAGGGGATTTCTGATCATTTACACATGAAATATGTATCTACCTCGCGAGCGAGCGTAGCGAGCGAGCGGTTTGAAAAAATGAGAAATATTAAGTTGTAAAACTCGCTTTGTGGTCTATTCTGGTGCTAATAACAGCACTGATTTTTTGTAGCATTTAAAAAAATAAAGAACATCTGTCTAGAACAAACTTTTCTGCTTGAAGTAGCTGTTTCTTCACGGTAATGTAACTTGAGCAAAACCTTTTTGAAGGGGATTTCTGATCATTAAAACATGAAATATATATATATCTACCTCGCGAGCGAGCGTAGCGAGCGAGCGGTTTTGGAAAAATTGGAAATTTTAAGTTGTAACACTCGCTTTGTGGTCTGTTCTGGCGCTAATTACAACTCAGAATTTTTGCAGTGTGTTAAAAAGATGAAGAACATCAAACGAATCCATAAGAATCAATGAGCAAATACGTTAGTGAGGGCAGAGATGATAAACTAGTTTCGATATAAATTACAAAGTCATGGTGCACATTGCGAATACTTGAAGTTCTGCTGCAGAAATAGGGGCATTCTTCTCCTTACGAGGTAATTTTCTTTGCTGAAGAGAAGAAAAGGCGACCGTAGGAAAGTTACCTCACGAAAAACACTTTTTTATCGCTTGAAGGGTATATAAAATAGGGCCATGTAATCACGGAAAAAAAAATGGAGATGGTCCAATTTTTGCAACCGCAGACGGCTCTATAAGATGAGAGGCCAAATGCCCCTTCTAGGTACATAATGTGCCTCTTCTCTTGAACAAAATATGTTCTTTCTCTACTTATGTGCCCATCAGACAGTCAGCAAAAACATAGAATAAACAATAACAAAAATAAAAGAAAATCACCTCCAGGTTGACCAATGTGCGTATATAAAGTTTTCACTGCACTCAGTACGGGCTTCAAACCAAGATAAGGCAACTTAGAAAAAAGGCACTTTTGCCCTTCAATTAAAATGGGGGGGGGGGGACATGGGCAAACACGTAGCATGGCATAATTTTGCTACCACTTGAGCGGCATTTAAGAGGAGATGCTAAATGCCTTTTTAGGCACAAAATTGCTTGTTGAATAATTGACTTTACCTAATTACGTCTATTGTAGGCCTATACGTGCCCCGTTAGGGACAAAAAAATAAATAAAATGGATATAAAGAAGACGTAATATCGACAAAAATGAGTCAGCACTAAAAAAGGCGTCATTTCCACAAAGAGCACATTTCATTTTTGAAAAAAAGTGCATTGCGTCATTTCACCAAAGGGCCACATTTCGTTGTTTTGAAAAAAGGCATTTTTTTTTGCTATCCAAAATTTTGGGGGGGCAAGTGCCCCCCCCTGCCCCCGTTTCCGCCGCCTGTATGTGGGTATATGAAGAATTATATTACTGGAAACCTCAATTCGCATTACAAGAGAAGGCGCATCCGTTTTATTACTGTACATAAACTGTGAAACAATGCAGTCTCGCTTTGCATTGTGGGTCTTAAGCTTGCATAAGGCAAAATATCTTGAAAAGCATTTATCATCTGGTGCGCCCTTGAATATTCGTAAACAATTCTTCATAAAGAAAACACGAAAACTAACGATTAAACCAAATTATGATAAAGGAGAAGAACTGTTTTAACTTCCTTTATTGCTTCAGGATGACGCCGGTAAAAAGTACTGAGGTTAAGCTTCTGCTGTGTAACGCCGGTAAAACCTTCAAATCGTGGCGATGTTTTTGAAAACACCAAAGCCTTGGTGAAAATCCGAGATTAGCAGAAAGCAACATGTCACATTCAACACATTGATTCAGGTACCGCAAGTTTCGCGAATTTATGAACGGTTTTACCAACAAATTTGTCATTTCTATTATTATACACTCTGAAGTGTTCGCCATTAAGTTTCTATTTCCTTGCTCGACGAGAAAGTCAGATGTACTTTTATCAGCATTCCCAGAAGAGATTTTATTATTATTTATTACAATTTTCGTTGTTTTCCTGTTTGGGTATAGGTATTTATTTCATGTTTTCACGGAACATGTTCGGAATCTTCTCCTCAATCCGTAGAAGCTTGCACATGATTACGATTAATTTCCTACTAATAAAAGTAACAACTTGCTACACACCTACTTCCCATTATGCAGATGAAATTAAACTCATGTTGATATCAAATTCACGATTTATGTTTTCTAAAAGTTTTGCTTGTTGTCGCTAATATTTGGTAAAGACAAACAAACACAAAATATTCATTTATCGTAAACATGGTAAAAGCATTGTGCACCGGAAGCGCAAGAAACCATTGTGTAGGAGCAAAACACGAAATACGAAAAAAAAAACATTCGTTCATTGGCATGCAGTTTGCTAGACGGGATAAGTGGCCAAATTCCATTTTCAAGTCCGTGCCCGCATTTTAAAGTTACTCCCAAATTCTAAAATATTTAGGAATTATTAAGACGGACTATTAGCCTCTGCGTGACCCTGGCTAAGATGGGAGTCAGTATCTTACATGTATTAACCATGAAATGCAGAATAATTCGATACATATTCATTTCACATTCTACAGCTTTCCAGCACGCCACTTACAATTTATGGAAAGTGAGCTGAAGCTTTCACTCAGGCATCGAGGTGAATTCAAAATGAGAATTAAAAGCGCTGAATTTTTTGCAGCGGATAAAAGTAAAACGAAAGAGCACATCATGTTGGAGTCTTTGCTGGATTTTTTTTTTATTTTCAGATTCTTAAGTTTCCTAATGATGACAAATATGATGATAGGGAGTTGAGGCCGATGTAACGATCGAGGACAAATTACATTAATGCAAAGTCCTTGATTAAATCGTACCAAGAGCAGCATACAAAGAGTAACAATTTAAATTGTAGCAAAAGAAATTTGGTAATACGTCTTTTTTCATATTCTTTTCTAATTTTTATCTTTTTTTGGTTAGAAACATGCTGATATTATTATGAATAAATAAATTGCATCCCAATTAAGATGTAACTTCCAGCAAATCAAAATTAATTGATCATTTAGATAAATGTATTTATCTTGAGTTACGAAACATCCTTAATTTGAAAGTGTATTGTTATTTTTAAAAATAGGGATACGTTTCAAAGTAGGGGGCAAGCACATGAGAAGAATTCGGGGAAGGGAAGGAAAAGAAGATGAACACAACCAAGAAGCTAGTATTAGTTGCTGTAGTGGTAGTGTTGGTATTGGTAGTGGTAGTAGTAGTGTTAGCGATAGTGGTGGTGGCAGTGGTGGAAGTGGTAGTGGTAGTGGTAGTGGTAGTGGTAGTAGTATTGTTAGCGGTAGTAGTGGTGGTGGTGATGGTGGTGGTGGTGGTGGTGGTGGTGGTGGTGGTGGTGGTGGTGGTGGTGGTGGTGGTGGTGGTGGTGGAGGTGGTGGTGGAGGTGGTGGTGGAGGTGGTGGTTGTGGTGGTGGTGGTGGAGGTGGTGGTGGAGGTGGTGGTGGTGGTAGTGATAATTATGGTAGTAGTAGTGGTGTAGCAGTCGTGTAAGTGGTGGTAGTAGAAGTGGTTGAGTGATGGTGGTAGTGTTGATTGGTTTGTGGCGCTGAGTTGGTTGACGTGTGGTTGGTTGCTTGCTTGTTTGCTTGCTTGCTTGCTTGCTGCTTGTTGCTTGCTTGCTTGCTTGCTAGCTTGCTAGCTTGCTAGCTTGCTTGCTTCTTGGTTATTGTTGTTATTGACGTTGTTGGAGTTGTTGTTTTTTGTTGTTTGTTGGTGTGTTGTGTTGGTGGTGGTGGTGGTGGTGGTGGTGGTGGTGGTGGTGGTGGTGGTGGTGGTCATCGCCGTCGTCATCATCTTAGTGATCGCCAAGGGGCGCTGTGGCGGCGGATAGTGAGGCGTTGGTAGTACTTATAGTGGTAGCTGTCATGGCGGTGGCGACGAGTTGTAGAAGAGTAGTAGCATTATTAAAGTCGTGGAAGAATTGGTGTCATGTTGAGAATCACCTTCAACATCAGATTCATTATCGTCAACTTCATCATCTTTATCTCCATCATCATCATTTCCATCAAAGCCATCCTCATCACCACCGCCACTACCACCACCATCATCATTATCATTATTAGCATCATCAATTAGGCACATTATGAATTAAACAGCAAAAACCAATTCGTTTAATTAATGATGTCGTTGTTACAGCTTTTAGCGATAGCCTCTTCACGCTTATTCGTACAAGCAAGAGTTCATGCGACCCCATCTCTCGCGGATCACCCATCAGCTTTGCACCCTGTCACGACCGCTCACTCGTCGGGCCGATGCGCCGTTCACAGCTGATGGAATTCACCCTCCCCCGCGCGCCCTGACATCAACGACATATAGCAAATCCACCCAGACTTAGCGGTGAAGGTCTTAACGTTTACACCACAGCCCCAAAGTAAAACTGATGGAGAAAGTGGGAGGCTTGTGGGCTCACTTTCACCTTCACTGGCACGTTTTTCCCTACCTGCAGTCCATTTTTTTATCTCTTTATCTAGATTATACTTTGTGCTCCCTATACGCATTGAAGATTTGTTTCCTCATACAAGATGGTAAATGAACGCGACTTCAAAACACTTTGATACCATTTGCTCGGACAATCTGTAGAACTGATCAAATTGGCAGTGTTGGTCTGTCTACGCATCTATTTTGCTTCTCCGCATTGTAAAACTCAACATTTTCCCAATCAATCTCGCGAAATCGGTCACTTACATTTGCAAAATGGGTGAAGGCATTATGCTATTTTTAGAATGGCAACATATAATTTTGTGTCGATGCTCAGATAGTTTCATACATGAGGGTAAAGGCAGGGTATTTTGTTTGTATCACAAGGCTGTGAGTTTGGAATAGCCAGCCTCCTGACAAAATAACGTCGTGTGTCTATGCAAAGGCCGTTAACTGTATTCATTATGTATTATATTAGCGGCCTTTGCCCAGGAACACGACATACAGTTAACGGCTATGGCAAAGACACACAACATTAATATCGTTTAAACTGTAAGCCAATGGAAAAACGAACTCGGCCAGATTCATCGTTAACTTGCAGAAAAACACGACATATCCTCGATTAATGGATGTCATGTTTGAAGAGAACATTATTTTGTCTAGTTCTTCTTTCGAAGAAAAAGAACAGTACTTCTTTTGTGAAGGGAATCATCAAGTTAAAATAAAAATATGAACATATCGAAGAAACATAGAAATATCCAATTACATAATTCATTACTGTAAAGGAGCAGACAGTCTAGGAACATAGTAAAGCATAATAAAGTACAAACGACTCTTTTCGATTCCGTGATTCCTTGATTTTCAAAGTACAGACGCACGGTAGTTTTTCAAACAATAGAAACGTGCTTCCTTGAATCTTTCTGATTTTAAAACTGTGTGAAAGGTTGTCGTCATATTTTTTTCCACGTCTTAGAACGTGAAGCATATCTACCTTGTGTCACAATGATATAGTAATGTGTACTTCTTGTAAGTACCGCTGCGGACTTCCTATGTTGATAACTGTACGTGTGAATCTATTTCCTGGCGCTTGGGGACGAAACTTCGTCTCAGGTTTCGGAGCCCCGTAAGGTCAATGCCGTACAAATACAAAAGCTCGTTGGAATTATTCGTTTCCCTTCTTCAAAATAGACACACAAATACAAAATGTATACGAACGAGGTGCCGAAGGCTATTAGAGTTATGCTCCATGATGCATTTCGGATATTGGTCTGTTAAACTAACATTGTTCTTCAAGCGTTGTAATCCCCCAGAACACGACACCGAGAATGCAGAAGGTTGCCCGGGTTAGAGCGAAGGCCACCTCACGGGGAAAGAAAGAATAATAGAGTGCTGACGAAACAACTTACATAGACACGGACATAAAAGTGGATAGATGGATAGATAGATAGATAGATAGATAGATAGATAGATAGATAGATAGATAGATAGATAGATAGATAGATAAATAGAAAGAGAGAGATAGAGAGATATAATGATTGATAGAGAAAATAGACAGATAAACTAGATAAATGGATTGATTGATACATAGAGGGAAATATGGATACATACATACATACATACATACATACATACATACATACATACATACATACATACATGCATACATACATACATACATGCATGCATGCATAAATACGTACGTACATACATACATACATACATAGACAGATAGATAGATAGATAGATAGATAGATAGATAGATAGATAGATAGATAGATAGATAGATAGATAGATAGATAGGCAGATATGTAGATAGATAGATAGATAGATAGATAGATAGATAGATAGGCAGATATGTAGATAGATAGATAGATAGATAGATAGATAGATAGATAGATAGATAGATAGATTTGAGAAAAAAATCTTCAAGAATTACCGATAATGTACCGTAAAACACACTCGTCAACATCTTGTTTTTCGTTTATTATTTTATAGTTTATTAATATCCTATATCAGCACTATCTTATTTTGCCAAGCAAAATAATACCTTCCAGAAAAGTATGAATTATTAATTGCTATTCACCTCAATAATTGGTTCATCTGATTACTTTGAAATGAAAAAGCGAGGGCCGTATGAGATAAAACGTTATTACTATTATCATTTCAGGCATATTCTTCGCTCTTATAAATTTATAAATAAAATCATTGCTTTTAATTTGTTTACTTCCAGTACATCTGATACCTATATCAGGCAAAACATTAATATTAGTTTCATTACTTGACTCAAAATTATGAAGTTCTCTCCATATATATCATTTTTTTCATAAAGTCACCCAATGAAGTATGACTAAGTTTATAGAATTTCAATTATTCACATGGGATTACACTACATAATCTTTTCCCCATGATTAAATGTTTTTTGTTAATAATATTTAATTTGATTTACGGATAATGTGTATTCCTCGTATTTGAGACATTTTCAAATAGCCGTTCTGCATTTATCTCGGGATAATTATGTAAATATATTCATGCCGATCAATCGTAGAATATATGATTGTATTGTTCGTAGTATAATTTGTAGTCAATTTCAGGAGCTGGCAGCTTTGTCGTTCTCAACATTAATGTATGATAATGATATTTATTGGAAAGGATTACGAGTTTTCAGAATTAGAGGCAATGCTTTCTTGAAGAAAAAAATGTAAAAAGACAAAAATAATTTTTAGTGTGTGAATCTCATCGAAGTAATAAAAAACACGAAGTTTTGCTGGAGGAAAAAAACTATTACAAGTATTTATTTCAACGGATACCACGGCATGAACATTTTGCTGTACCCCGGAATTGTAACGTTTACCTTCAGATTAGTGATTTCCTTGGGGAATCAGCCAAATTCGGTGAGTAGGCACATGAAGGAATAAGTAAAACTTATTTTTTTCGCGTCAGATTAGAAAAAAACACATAGCCTATATTTTTAAACAGAAAAATCCGTGTAGCCCAAAATTATTTAAAGGTATTGGCTAACATTTACCACAGTTAAAAAAAAAATCTGAGCTACATGATTCCCCATGCTACCATTGTCTTTAATAAGGTCTAAAAATGACGCCCTGAAAAAAAATTCGTATATCAAAATGATTATTTAGTGCTTTAAAAAAGTGAAAATCGTAAGTTGATCGGATTCACCTTCCCATGTTCTCCCATATACTTACTGTGTGTACACATAGGCTATTTAAACTCGCCCCGAGTTTTAATTGTTTATTCATGCATAACTTGCCATTGGCAGTGTAACTTTCCAAACTTTTTTATTCTAGGGTGTTTATTTGTCCATATTTATTTATTTATTTATTATTATTAACGTCTTATTTAAAAGCAGGGTAGTTCCGTTCAGAGCCAAATAGGCCTGCTGTACAAGGGAGCCCTGCGTTATATACAATGAATTACACAAATATGAAACTATATATAAATATACACGTACATAATAAAACAATAAAGCAAATCAGAAGAAAAAGTAACAAAAATTAACATGAAACGAAAATAAGTTATCATATGCAAACTGATGAAGTCATATGAACACTATGTAGTTGAGATATCAAAATTTGACAATTTCTTAAATTGAAGCTCCACAATGTTAGCCTATTACTTTAAGACCACATTAACCAACTTTATAGAAAATGTGATCTAACTATTTATGGACACTTGTACTGGATTACAGGTTTCCATACAAACAAAAGTGTCTTTGGCTGGTTTTTTTTTTATTATTATTTCAAAGCTCTTATAAATTTTGCTATACCACCAGACACCCCTCAAAATTAAAGATACAATTTTAAATTATGCAAAGTCACATGTATTGCTATTATCAATACTATTTTTCATATTAGACATTGTTGAATCGGAGAGTTTGGCATAGTATCCTAAAATGCCTGACACCCCGTACAAACAAAAACTGATAATAGTGATGTAGATCGCATGTTCAACGCACTGTAGTCCGGGCACATCTGTCAGCACGATCAAAGGCTGACTTATTCCTGGGCTGGGAGCGCCCACAACTCCGGCCGCATCGGAGGCGGCATAAGCCCCCGAGCCACGGGGTGCAAGTTTCCACAGCAAACTGCAACAAATTACCATTTCTCCCATTTGTATTCCTTAGCGGGTAACTCTTCCGCGTATTTTAGCCCATTTGGGGGCCTGAATGCCTCTTTTTTTCCCTGAAAAAACAGTTGTGCAAATGCATGACACATCAGACTTTTGTGTGTGTAGAAATGAAATAAAACGGATTGGCTTTGCGAATGCTATTGCTGTACAAGTTATTGAACGCACATTCTACAACTTTGTTAAGTTAAACATGTTAAATGATATTCTAGGCTGACAATAAATTGTTTTTAGTAGAAGCACAAAAAAATCTAGATTTTCTATAAAAAAATTGATAAATGAATAAAAATCGAAGAGCTTCAGAGCGAGCAATTTTCAGGACATTAATAGATCCTAGGGTGTATCTAAAAAAATGCAAAGAATTTCATACCGTTTACCAAATCTTTACCTTGGCTATAATAATTTCATCCAATAATGGAAAACTTTCTATTAGGATTTTTCCTTAAAAAAATATGTTGTTATCAATCTAATCAATATTGGAATAAACCAAAATAGGCAACTCGTGATGTACCACTGAATATTTATGTGTAACGTACACATGTATTGCAATAAATGCATCTGCACCTATAAACCTGAGACTGTATTACTGTTTTATTCTTAATATGGTATATTTGTAGACCCAATATGACCTCACATTGTTCATTGCCCCGGTCCTATGCATTTATTTTCTTGAATAAAAAATTATCAAACAACATGTCTTATTTTAGCAAGAGGATGTTAATCTAAACTGATGTAGGCCCTACATTAATTTGACTGCAACACCAGTGGGTTTAACAGTGATGATAGAGTGAAACTCAACCCACACAATAAAGCCAGCTCTTCTTTCAAGTCAACCATCTCTCATTTATCAAAACCTTGCCATTTGCTAGTACACCATCATTTTTGTTTCGTAGCTTCATAGATTTTAATTTGATTAAAACCCTTGGTTTGTGGAAATGTGACTGTTTTGATTTATTACTGAACTATTGATATGACGATATGATTACACCACTCATTTCAATTATGATAGATGGGAAAGAAAGATGCATGTCAAGATGTACATCATTTAAGTCCATCATAATTTTATCATGAAATTCGACGCAAACACACAAACTCACCAGGAGAAGATATGGCTATTAATCTAAAGAAAATAAGGGTAACTCAAAACAAGTCAAGAAGCCTTGCAAATGGCGACAAATGTGTTGATCTACGCAAGAAGCAATTGAAATTGACACACTTCCCTTGTGTTTTGTGTAATGAAATCGTTTCTTTACAACTCATCAAGTGATTTGGTCGGAAGCCCCAGCAGCACAGAACTGTTCGCCTGATTAGCGCTCATTTCCCGGGGAACGTTCGGGACAAGTGATGTCTAGATCTCGCCACCTGTGTAGATTGCAGGCGTCCGTGGAGTAGGTTAAAAGGTGTGAAGATTTCTGTTTTCACGTCGATAATCCTTTCCTTTTACAAATGTTTAACTAAAAAGGGGAAGTTTTTAACATTCAATTTTAAAACGCCACAGCAGCTAGTCACAAAGGTTTTTTTAACGAATCAAAATAATTTGAACACGCCAGATTATTTCTAAATGTGATATAAAATAGAAATATTAGCAGAAATATAGAAAACACAAGTTCTGTTGTTAATGTCGATAATGCTTAAGAAGAGGAAGAAGAAGAGGAAGGAGGAGGAAGAGTAGAAGAAGAAGAAGAAGAAGAAGAAGAAGAAGAAGAAGAAGAAGAAGAAGAAGAAGAAGAAGAAGAAGAAGAAAAGAAGAAGGAAGCTGCTTCGCGGGATTTTATGGAAGACGTGAAATATATCTCAGTGTTTGAATAAGTTGTATCTGTGTGTGTGTGTGTCTGTGTGTATGTTTGCGTGTGTATGTTTGTGCGTCTGTGCGTGTGTGTCTGGGTGTGTCTTTGTGTGTATGTAAGTGTGTGTCTATGTGTGTCTCTCTCTGTATCTGTATGTATGCGTGTGTGTGCGTGTGTCTGTGTTTTTCTGTGTGTGTCTGTGTGTCTGTTTTGTGTGTGTTCCTGTGCATGTATGTGTGTGTGGGTATGTGTGTGTATGTGTGTATGTATGTGTGTGCGTGTGTGTGTGTGTGTGTGACGATGTGTGTGTGTGTGTGTGTGTGTGTGACGTGTGTGTGTGTGTGTGTGTGTGTGTGTGTGTGTGTGTGTGTGTGTGTGTGTGTGTGTGTGTGTGTGTGTGTGTGTGTGTGTGTGTGTGTGTGTGTGTGTGTGTGTGTGTGTGTGTGTGTGTGTGTGTGTGTGTGTCGTGTGTGTGTGTGTGTGTGTGTGTGTGTGTGGTTGTGTGTGTGTGTGTGTGTGTGTCGTGTGTGTGTGTGTGTGTGTGTGTGTGTGTGTGTGTGTGTGTGTGTGTGTGTGTG
>JZLH01S0397305.1:13063-28317 GCA_001188425.1 Eucidaris tribuloides | reverse complement strand
AATTCACCTCCCCCGCGCCCCTGACATCAACGACATATAGCAAATCCACCCAGACTTAGCGGTGAAGTGTCTTAACGTTCTACCACCACAGCCCCAAAGTAAAAATGATGGAGAAGTGGGAGGCTTTGTGGCTCACTTTCACCTTCACTGGCACGTTTTTTCCCTACTGCAGTCCTTTTTTATATTCTCTGTTATCTAGATTTTCTTTGTTGCTCCCTATACGCATTGAAATTTTGGTTTCTCATACAAGATAGGTAAATGAACCGCGACTTCAAAACACTTTTGATTACATTTTGCTGCGGACAATCTGTAGAACTGATCAAATTGCAGTGTTTGGTCCTTGTCTACGCAGTGTGTTTTGCTTGCTCTGCGTTGTAATAACTCAACATGATACCCACATACTCTCGCGAAATCCGCGTACTTACATTTGCAATGGGTGAAGCATGTATGCTATCTTAGATGCAACATATAATTTTGTTGTCGATGCACAGGATAGTTTCATACATATGCGTAGGCGCTGGTTAAAGGCAGGGTATTTTGTTTGTATTCACAAGCGCTGTGAGTTGGAATAGCCCAGCCTTTCCCTTGACAAAATAACGTCGTGTGTCTATGCAAAGGCGTTATACTGTATTCAATTATTTTTATTATAGCGTCCTTCTGCCTTGGAACGGAAACATACAGTTAACGGCTATGGCAAAAGATGCACAACATTAATATCGTTAAACTGTTAAGCAAGGGAAAAACGAACTCGGCCAGCAAGTTTCATCGTTAACTTTGCAGAAACAAAACACGAATATCCTCGGTGTAATGGATTCATGTTTGAAGAGAAACGTTATTTTGTTTAATGTTCTTCTTTCGAAGAAAAAGAACAGTACTTCTTTTGTGAACGGGACTCATCAAGTGCGTGTTGAAATAAAAAACTATTTAGGAATTCGACAGAAAACATTAGAAATATCCATTACGATAATTTCATTTACTGTAAAGACAGACAGTCTGAGGAACATAGTAAACCCGCTAAATAGTAGTACAAGCGTACTCCTTTTCGAATTTCCGTCGATTTCTTGATTTTCAAGTACAAGACGCCACCGCGTATTGTTTTTCAACCAATTAGAAACGGCTGCTTTCCTTGAATCACTTTCTGATTCTTAAATACTGTGTGAAAGTGTTGTCGTCCGATATTTTTTTTCCACTCTCGGTAGAACGATGAAGCATTTCTACCTTCTTGGTGTACAATTATTAGTAATGCTGTACTTTCTTGTTACAGTACCGTCTGGGCCGGACTTCCTATGTTGATAACTGTACGCTGTGAATCTATTTCCCTGCGCGCTTGGGGACGAAACTTCGTCTCAGGTTTCGGAGCCCACGTAAGGTCAATGCCATACAGAATACAAGAGCCTCGGTCTGGGAATTATTCGTCTGTACCTTCTTTCAAAATAGGACACACAAATACAAAAAATGTTATCACGAACGACGGGTGCCGAAGGCTATTTAGAGTGTTATGCCTCCATGATGCATTTCGGATTATTGCGTCTGTTAAACTAACATTGTTCTTCAAGCTTGCTAATCCCAGAACACGACACCGAGAAATGCAGAAGGTTGCCCGCGGTTAGAGCGAAGGCCACTCACGGGAAAGAAAGAATAAATAGAGTGCCTGAACGACAACAACTTACATAGACACGGACATAAAAGGATAGATGGATTAGCATAGATAGATAGATAGATAGATATGGATAGATAATCGATATGATAGACCTAGATAGATGTAGATAGTATATAATAGAAAAGAGAACCGAGATACGAGAGATCATTAGATGATTGATAGGAAAATAGACAGTAAACCTAGATAAATTGGATTGTGATACATAGAGGGAATATGGATACATACATACATACATTACATACTACTACAGTACATACATACATACATATCATACCATTGCATTAAGCATACATACATACATGCTGCATGCATTAAATACGTAGTTTGTAACATACATACATACATACATAGACAGATACGATAGATAGATAGATAGATAGATAGATAGATAGATAGATGATAGATAGATAGATAGATAGATAGAATAGGCGTATGTTAGATGAAGATTAGATAGTAGATAGATAGATATACTTAGGCCCAGATATGTAGTATAGATCAGATTAGCAGTAGATAGATAGATAGATAGGTAGATTGTAGATAGATTTTGCAGAAAAAAATCTTTCAAGGAATTACCGATAATGTACCGTAACACACTCGTCAACATCTGTGTTTTTCGTTTATTATATTTATAGGTTTATTAATATCACTATATCGCAGCCCACTATCTTATTTTGCTCAAGTTGCAAAATAATACCTTCCAGAGAAGTATGAATTATTTATTGCTATTCACCTCAATAATTGTTCATCTGATTACTTTGAAATGAAAAAATAGCAGGGCCTTATGAGATAAAGTTTATTACTATTTATCATTTCAGGCACTATTCTCGCTCTTATAATTTATAAATAAAATTCATTTGCTTTTTAATTTGTTTACTTCCAGCTACATCTTGTACCTACATCAGGCAAACATCTAATATTAGTTTCATACTTTGACTCAAAATTATGGAAGTTCTCTCCATTATATATCATTTTTTTCATAAGTCACCCGAATGAAAAGTATGACTAGTTTCTGAATTTCAATTATTCACATGGGATTACACTAATAATCTTCTTCTCCCCATGTTATTAAAATGTTTTTTGTATCACATAATATTCAATTTGATTCTACGGATAATGTGGTATTCTCCCGTATTTTTGAGACATTTTCAATACCCGTCTGCATTTATCTCGGGATAATTATGTAAACCTATATTTCATGCCGATCAAATCGTAGAATATATTTGATTGTATTGTTCGTAGCTATAATTTGTAGTCAATTTCAGAGCTTGCGCCCAGCGCTTTGTCCGTTCTCACATTTAATGTATGATAATGATATTTATTGGAAAGGATTACGAGTTTTCCAAGGAATTTAGAGCAATCTTCTCTTGTAAGGAAAAAAATGTAAAAGCACAAAAATAATTTTTAGCTGTGTGAATCTCATCGAAGTAATAAAACACGAAGTTTTGCTGGACGGAAAAAATATTACAAGTATTTATTTCACACGGATACACGGCGATGAACATTTTGCTGTCCCGGAATTGCTATACGCTTTACTTCAGATTTAGTATTTCCTTGGGAATCAGCCAATTCGGTGTAGTAGGCACATGAATGCGAATAATGTAAAACTTATTTTTTTCGCGTCAGATTCAGAAAAAAACACATAGCTTATACTTTTTTAAACAAAAAAATTCCGCTGCTGAGCCCAAAATTATTTTCAAAGTATTTGGCCTAACATTTACCACAGTTAAAAGTAAAAATCTGAGCTGAATGATTCCCCATGCTACCATTGACTCTTTCAATAAGTTCAAAAATGACGCCCTGAAAAAAAATTCGGTTATATCAAAATGATTATTTAGCTGCCCTTTAAAAGTGAAAATCGTAAGTTGATCGCGACTCACCTTCCCATGTTTTTTTTTTCTTTTCTTCTTTTTTTTATTTAATTATCCAATTATACTTACTTGTGTGTACCACCATAGGCTATTTTAAACTTCGCCCGAGTTTTAATTTGTTTATTCATGCCTACTTTATGCCATTGGCGCAGTTGATACTTTCAAACTTTTTTAATTCTAGTAGGTGTTTATTTGTCATATTTATTTATTTATTTATTATTTATTAAACGCTCTTATTTAAAGCAGGTAGTTCCGTTCACAGAGCCAAACTAGGGCCTGCTTACAAGGGAGCCGCTGCGCTTATACTACAATGAATTACACAATATGAAACTATATATAAATATACACTAATAAATAAAACAATAAGCCCAAATTCAGAAGAAAAGTAACAAAAATTAACATGAAACCGAAAAATAAGGTTATCATTATGCCAGGAGCTGATGAGAATTCATCATGCAACATATGTAGTTTGAGATATCAAAATTTAGACAATTTTTCTTTAAATTAACCTCCACATGTTAGCCTATTTACTTTAAAGACCACCACACTTTATAGAAAATGCTGATTCTAACTTATTTATGGACACTATGTACTGGATTTAAAGTTTTCCATAACAAACAAAAGTGTCTTTGGCCGTGCGTTTTTTTTTTATTTATTTTTCAAACGCTCTTTATAATTCTTGCTATAACCCCAGGACACTCCCTCAAATAAAATACAATTTTAAATTATGCAAATTCACACTGTATTGCTATTATCAATACTTTTTCATATTAGACATTGTTGAATCGCGAGAGTTTTGCAGTAGTATTCCTAAATGCCTTGACACCCCGTACAAACAAAACTGATAATATGATGTAGATCGCATCCAACGCACTGTAGTTCCGGCAGCATCTTCAGCACGAGTCAAATGTGACTTGTATTCTCTGGGCTGGAGCGCCCACACTCGGCCGCCATCGGAGGCGCATAGCCCCCGAGCCACGGGGTGCAGAGTTTCACAGCAAACTGCAACACAATTACCATTTTCTCCCATTTCTGTTTCCTTAGCGGGTAACTCTTCGCGTATTTTAGCCCATCTTGGGCGGGCGCTGAATGCCTCTTTTTTCCCTGAAAACAGTTGTGATTGCAAATGCATGACCACATCAGACTCTTTGTTGTGGTGTTAGAAATTGAAATAAAACGCGCATTGGGTCTTTGCGATGCCTATTGCTGTACAAGTTGTTGAACGCACATGTTCTACACTTTTGTTAACGTTAACAATAATTAATGATATTCTAGGCCTGACAATAAATTGTTTTGTAGGAAGCACAAACAAAATCCTAGGATTCTTCTATAAAAAAATTAATACAATGCAATAAAAAATCGAAAGAGCTTCAGAGCGAGCAATTTTCAGCGGACATTAATTAGCATCCTGGCGTGTTATCTAAAAAAATGCCAAAGATTTTCATACCGTTTACTCCAAATCTTTACCTTGGCCTATTAATATTTCATTCAATAATGGAAAGACTTTCTATCAGGATTTTTCCTTTAAAATATGTTTTTATCAATCTACATCAATATTGGAATAAACCAAAATATGCAAACTCGTGATGTACCACTGAATATTTTATGCCTGCTAACGCTACACATGCATTGCCCAATGAAATGCATCTGCCACCTATCAACCTGAGACTGTATTACTGTTTTATCTTAATATGCGTATATTTTGTTAGACCCAATCATTGACCTCCACATCTGTTCATTGCCCGGTCCTTTATGCAATTTATATTTTCTTAATAAAATTATACAAACAACAGTCTTATTTTTAGCAACTAGGATGTTAATCTAACTATGTAGGCCCTAACATTACATTTGACTGCCAACAGTGGCGTTTAACAGGTGATGATAGGTTGACAACTCAACCCACACAATAAACCAGCTCTTCTTTCAATCACCATCTCTCATTTATCAAACCTTGCCATTTTGCTAGCTACACCATCATTTTTTGTTTCGTATGCTTCTATAGATTTTTATTTGAGTTAAAACCTTGTTTGTCGGAAATGTGCCTGTTTTGATTTATTATGAACTATTGAATGCGATCATGATACACTCAGCTCATTCAATTATGATCAGATGCGCGAAAGAAAGATGATGTCAAGAGCTGTACTCATTTAATGTCCATATAATTTTATCATTGAAATTCGACCGCAAACACCAAACTCACCAGTGAGTCAGATATGGCTATTAATCTAAAAGAAAATAAGGTAACTTCAAAAACAAGTCAAGAAGTCTTGCAGAATGGGACAAATGTGTGATCTCACGCAATGAAGCCAATTCGAAATTGACACACTTTCCCTTGTTTGTGGTAATGAAATCAGTTTCTTTACAACTCATCAAGTGGATTTTGTCGGAAGCCCGTTTCAGCAGCCCAGAACTGTCCTCGCCGATTTAGCGCTCCATTTCCGGGAACGTTGCGGCACAAGTGATGTCTAGATCTCGCCACCTTTGGTGTAGATTCTGCAGGCGTCCGTGGAGTACGTTAAAAGGTGTGAAGATTTCTCCTTTCACGTCGATCAATTCCTTTCCTTTTACAAATCTTTAACTAAAATAGGGGGACGTTAGTTTTTAAACATTCAACTTTTAAAACGCCCACAGCAGCTCATCACAAAGGCTTTTTTTCAACGAATCAAATAATTTTGAACACGCCAGATCTATTCTAAATGTGATATTAAAAGTAGAAATATTAGCAGAAATATAGAAAACACAATAGTTCTGTTTTTGTGTGATGTGGATAATGCTTAAGAAGGAGAAGAAGAAGAAGAAGAAGAAGAAGAAGAAGAAGAAGAAGAAGAAGAAGAAGAAGAAGAAGAAACGAAAAGAGCAGAAGGAAAGGAAAAAGAAAAAAGAGGAAGAAAGAAGTAATCATAGTAGTAGCAGCAGCAGCAGCAGCAGTAGTAGTAGTAGTAGTAGTAGTAGTAGAGGTGGTAGTGAAGTTACTACTATATGGTGTAATAAAAGTTATGGATTCCCACAATTACGTTGTCAACGATACCAAATGAAACTTTTATTAAAACTGAATATTGAATCTGTTTAAAAAATGATTCTTGCACAGTCGATCTTAATGTATACGCTATCTTTAGAAAGCTGCACCCAGATCGCCACGGAAGTAATAGTTTGCCCCATCACCTTCACCAAATTTGATATTTGCTTACTAACAGTTGCAAGATGATATCTAAACGGGACCAAGGAATTTGGAAAACGCACTAAAATCTCGTAACAAATGGAAAAATTAGAAAAATAGTGCAATAATTGGAAAACTTGAAAAATACCCCGCCCCCTCCAAAAGAAGATGGAATTGACTTACCCTGACTCGTGGTTCGGTTAGGTTTGTCCAAGCCGCTATTTCCTCTCTCGTGGACATGTCGGGGTACCGATTTCTGGCGAAATTGGCCTCTAATTCCTGAAGTTGCTGGCTAGTAAAATGCGTCCTCTGCCTCCTCTGTCTCCTTTTCTTGCTGTCATCTTCGTCGTCGCAGCCTTCCCCCGCATCATCGTTGACGCAATTTTTATCTATCAAAAATAATGAAGATTGATTGATTGATTGATTGATTGATTGATTGATTGATTGATTGATTGATTAATTGATTGATTGATTGATTGATTGATTGATTGATTGATTGATTGATTGATTAATTGATTGATTGATTGATTGATTGATTGATTGATTGATTGATTGATTGATTGATTGATTGATTGATTGATTGATTGATTAATTGATAAATTTATAGTCATGGACAAAAGTTTGGAATATGTTTATTTCTTTTCGTAGCCCTGTTTTAAATTGCAGATTTCTTAGTCTTACAAATAATGATCAATTACCCATGTAGAACATATTAGTTCAAACGAACTAGACTCAGGGGCGGCGCCAGGGTAAAATTTTAGGAGGGGTGAAATCCGTCAGGAAAATTTTGCCTGCCAAAAAAAAAAAAATACTAGCCAAAATTCAAGCCGAACAGCCTCCAACAAGAGGGGGCGGGGGTCTGACGACAACAAAAAACTTTTTTCCACCATTTATTTTATTAGCAAAATCAACAATAAAAATAGCAGAGCGATATTTCGAAAAAACCTTAAAATTCCCGTCATTTTAATAATAAAATAGGGGTGGCCGCCCACCCCCTGACCCCCTGTGGCACCGCCACTTGCTCTACTTCATGACAAAAAACCTGCTCCTGATTATGATTGAAAACTGCATTTGGCAGAAAAATATATTCCAAACTTTTGTCCATGACTGTATTTGCATTTCTCAAATCAACATAACAAAATATACACAATGGATGGGTACAACTCGAAATGTACATGTACATCAACAAAACACAATACAACATGACAATTATTACACAATATTTCAACAAAATACAACATACAAATTATTTGAAAACTAGAGGAATGCAGACCCCACCATCTTGAGCATAAAGCTTGATAATGATGGTGGTCTCTAAAACAAAAACAAAAAGTAATGAGAGATGAGCAGGATACAGAAGACAGGCGGTGATTGTATGTGAGTGTATAATGTATGTGTGTATGTGTGTATGTGTGTATGTGTGTATGTGTGTATGTGTGTATGTGTGTATGTGTGATGTGTGTATGTGTGTATGTGTGTATGTGTGTATGTGTGTATGTGTGTATGTGTGTGTGTGCGTGTGTGTGTGTGTGTGTGTGTGTGTGTGTGTGTGTGTGTGTGTGTGTGTGTGTGTGTGTGTGTGTGTGTGTGTGTGGTGTGTGTGTGTGTGTGTGTGTGTGTGTGTGTGTGTGTGTGTGTGTGTGTGTGTGTGTGTGTGTGTGTGTGTGTGTGTGTGTGTGTGTGTGTGTGTGTGTGTGTGTGTGTGTGTGTGTGTGTGTGTGTGTGTGTGTGTGTGTGTGTGTGTGTGTGTGTGTGTGTGTGTGTGTGTGTGTGTGTGTGTGTGTGTGTGTGTGTGTGTGTGTGTGTTTGTTAGTGGGAGCTCATATGAGGCTACTTAAGAAGTTGAAAATGAAAAGATATACATTACAGTTACCATGGCAACCACTCTTAACGTACAAATAACTCAAAGAAGTTTTCATCTATCAAAGCAAATAAACTCATATTTAACAATCGCAGGCCGCACTTCCAGAGGTGTCGATCCTGGGAGGGCATGGTGGGCGATCGCCCCACAATGAAAAGTATTGGGGGAAAAAACGACTTTGCCCCCCCCCCCCAACTTTAACAACTTGAAATATTCATAATATGCAATGCAAATATATGTTTTAAAAAACATTGGAAAGCACTATAAAACCATTAAACATGGCATAAAAATACTATTAAACATACGAAATTGTCAACTTTTCGGCGCACTTTGCGCACAATATTCTGTATTACAATTTAGCGCGCCGAGCACACCGAAAATTTTTGGACATGTTTTCACTTTTGCCCCCCCCCCCCCAATCTGAAACATGGATCTACGCCCCTGCGCACTTCCCTTGTGTCGGTCGGAGAGAAATTTATTTTACATTTCATAGTCAGACAAAGTAACAGTGTGAAGGGCTGTTTCGAAAGTTCGTTTAGGCAGGTAAGCCAGACATTGGGAATTTAAAGAAAGATTTTTTAATTAAATCTAAAATATCGAAATAGATGAATTGATAATCAATCGCAAAGTATAGTTGCCATGGCAACTACACACAAACTTCTAGAAATGTAGTGAAAAACAATTTAATAACGCTCTTGTTGTTGTTTTGGAGAATGCTATTAAGAACTGAGTTTATTAAATGAAAGACAAGATAAAATGCGATTTTTTTACTAGGTTTGTATATCGAGGTACAAAATGAAGCCGAACAAATAGAAAGATGTTTTATCGACCAAGTAAACATCATCCTGGTTTTTTTTTTTTCAAATCGTCTGTAAAGACAAAATATAAAATATTATTTGGTACCAATTTTAAATTGTTCGATCATACATTTATATTGTTGATACGACATGTTGTGAAATGTTGTTTTTTAACAATAATTTATTGTTTACGGAAAGACTGATAATCACAATTTCATTGCATAAATTTCAAGAATAAAGGTTAATTTTAGCTATCAATGTACAACCTGTTCCGCATTTACATTTTACTCATGATCATAATACAAAGTTCGTTTGGTGTGTAATTTTACTTCCATGTATAACACCATCTGTTCCCCCACAAGGAATCATGTCTTTGTTTGTCACCGGCTGAGGCAGGTGTAAATAGTGACCCCAAGGTGATGACATTTTGGGGTCCTGTCGGTAATACCGGAATTTGAGAAGAAGAGAGGAGGAAAATGCCGAATTTCACCCGATCCCCGCCCCTGGTAAACGTAATTCTAGCCTGTACATACGTGTATACGCGGAAAAGGGCGACAACTACCACACGTCGCGAAGTCTGCTGTGAACGGGGCCAGTAGAGAGCGCCCCCAATCATCCTAAATATCTGTTAAACGCATTTTAGTCGTGACTGATATACTGAAACATAATGTTACTTTATAAAATATTATATAGACTACATGTACTACTGCTGCAAAGAAGAATAAGAAGTTAATAGAAGAAGAAGAAGAAATAAGAAAAAGGAGGAGACGGAGGAAAAGAAGGAATATAGTATAATGATGACGACGGAGACGACGACGACGACAATGATGATGATGATGATGATGATGATGATGATGATGATGATGATGATGATGATGATGATGATACTATAATTATACACGTTACAATATCGTATCACAATTTTGTAAGCCAGTAACACTGACAAACCAATACATTTAAGCGGCAACCCACGAAGTGTATGAGATCTAATTATCAAAACTTCTCTTTAAGCGTTATTTCCACAAAAAATGAATTGTTAAGAAAACATTACTTTAAAAAAGGGAGTAAGAAGGAGCGTGAAAGAAACATGATGAAAATAAACATAAGCTACATCAACACTGAGTGATCATATTTTCATCATGAGTGAAGATGTATCGTTCCGTTTAATTATAGATATGCGACTTCGTTTTTAGAAAGTGCTTCTGTTCAGGGCCGAGTCAGATTACTGCTCGGAAAGTGTATCATATCTGATTTACTTGGTATATTGTGCAACTTTATGAAATTAGGGCTCCAGATCGAAGAAGATAATGGGATTGTGTGATAATTCTAACAACAAGGGCTTGACAGCCGACTATCGCATTTCAAACATGAACTAAAACTCTTCTCCTAGACAGAGAAGGACGAAATCTCTCAGCGTCTTGCTGTGAGTCATATATTAGAAATATCGATTAAGCGATTATTTTGTATCATTCTGCTTTCTTGGGTGGGCTCAGTCACATTTAGGAAAGGTCGTGGATTCGTAGTAGTAAGATCCTTGAATCCTTGAACCGATTTGAGAAAGCAGTGATTCTACGCATAATGATCCAGTGTGTTTCCAAATTCCAGTAAAATAAATACTATCAATATAATTATGTATGAAACCCAAATTACCCCCACTTGTTCACGTACATACTATAAAGTTTGTCATTCAATGAAGGTGGATTTATCACCAAAACACAACTAAGATATTAGCTAGTCTTATAATATTGCACAAGTACACTTCAAAAACAGTGGTGTTATAATTACACCAGTCGGTGTTGAGAGAGGACCACACCAAGCATTTTACACCAGTGTTAAATTCATGGTTTTAGTTCAACACCCATTGGTGAAATTATTACATTCTGTTTGTTATATATTGAAAATATTTGGTGTCATATTCAAACTCCATGGTGTAGTTTTAACACCTGAGGGTGCGGTCCTCTCACAACTGGTGTTGTTTTTGACAATGACACCGTCGTTTTTACTACAATGTCATGCCATTTTAATGATAAGTAAAGCAACAATGATATTTCTTTTTGTCAACACATAAGAGTTTTTTCTTTGTGATACCGCTGAGTTTATGGACTTACACTGACCAAGGTCCTGTACAGTTCGTGACCATGTGCGAAAGAGAGTTTTACCACCAGGACGCAAATTAATTAATCCTTTGCGTGCTACCCTTTTTCTTCAAATTTTACCTAGATGCAGATTTTGTATTCTTCTTAATGTCCATAAAGGTGCAAACAGCTATTGCGTGGCATTGGTAAATAATACACATACTGCAAACAAGATGTATAGTGTCGTCTTCTTAATAGTTGAGAAGTACATGTATGCTGAAATCAAAAAGGTATCATTATGCTTATTCACTAATTGCACATTCGTGACAAAAAATTGGTCGCGGTAGGCATAATGACCTTTATTGCACATTTGTGGATTGTGTTAATATTGCCGTAGCCTTAGCAACGTATCAACCTTGAGAGTTGTACTAATATCAATTTAAGCGTAGATGCTAAACAATTTCAAATGAAAACAACGTATGCCCAATAAACAATACTACATGGTTGAAGATTTAATAAATTTCTCAGTCAAAGCCTTACTTAATTTTGATATCACGTTCTGCATCTTCTGCTAAGATCGGATATTTTCAGATGTTTGTTAAACTGTAATCTATGTCATCTAATCACCTTTCAATGCCGACTGGTCTCAGTCTTGTAATAATAATATTGTACTAATTATTGTACATTTAACCTACTGAAAACGCAGACAGTGAACAGAAAAAAAAACCCTCTACAAATATAATGAAGGAGAAACATTCTTCTTGATTACCAATTCGTATTGCTAGACTGAAGAAGTATAAGAATACATCTTCTTTCATTTAAAGCTGCAATGATTTCCAATTCAATCATATCAAAGTAAAAACAAAATTATGGGTAGTAAAATGTAATAGATATTTGGTATATGTCATGTTTATCAACAAAATATATCAAAATGAAAGTAATTCCTGATATGGAGATTTTGCTGTGATGTGGCTTTACAGATTAAAAATAATTGTGGAAGCCCCATTTAAAATTATTGTCAAACTTTGCTATCTAGTATATCTCTGTGTTTGAATGGACATATAAACACACTGGAACACAAAACTTCAGTCAGTTATGCTGCCACTCGTAAAATATGTACAGATAAAAATCGACACATGAATTACTGTCAGCTGATGAAAATTCTGCAACACGATAGTCTATGGGGGAAAACTGGATTGTCGCTAAATGATTTTCAATTTTCAAAGCACATCGTTTTGAACTGCAATTTTTTTCTGGGCTTCATTTTTAGACCTTATCAGAGACTCTGGTGGCATGGGGAATCGTGGAGCTCAGATTTCTTTTAACTGGAAACAATGTTATATCAGATTCAGATTCTGATTCAGATTAGATTTAATTGTCCAATCATGGAAATTTGGTTGCTGACATTTCACATAAACATAACATTTTGACGTTTGACATACATTACATGTAGAAATAACAAAAGAAATATACACATTTGATTACCTTTCAATCATTATTGTGAAAAGACCTGAAAGTCTTTCATATGATGTCTTTATACATTGAGGAAACGGTGACATTGTGAATTTAGCATTTCTTATTTTCCCGCGATAACAAATTCTTGCCTGGTATTGGTGTTCGTGTAAAGTGGGTAAATATTACGGTGAAATTACACTTCTTGGTTCCAGTGGATTCAAAAATAACGTGAAAAAACCGAGTTCATTTACGGTTCAGGTAAAGTTCAGGGTATTAACGTCGTACATTTCATCACCATTAGCTTTTTACCGGAAGTCAAAGTGGTTGCATCTACTTGAGAACAGATCAGCCTCGGCAAAGCCGTCTCGTGTCATCGCGAGAGAAAATAAAAAAGGCGCATTGTTTATCGCCTGGATTTATCGCGGAAGTTGAACAGAAAGAAGTGACTTTTCGGAGAGGATGAGATATATAAATTATAGAAATTAAAGAAAGCGCGTTAATAATTCCATCAGGCACCTGCTTGTTGCGCTCGATGAGTCAGTTGGCACATTAAATCTTGAATTTCCCGTGACGAATAAGAAAGATGTTATATACACACTTTCATCAGAATTTGGGTGTCTTGCTCTTGGAAAAAAACGACGATGTCACACCGAGACGAAGATGTTGTCAAAATACATGTAGAATATACTGTAAATATCAATTGGAACGTCTTCAAGACGATAGTTCTGACAAAGCGATATGTTGATTTTGTGTAGACAATTATCAAAGAGACAGAAAATATTAGAAGTGAGACAAATATTGTTTCCCATTCATCAAAAGGAATAACTATATAATAGTTTTTTTATAAGACATTACATAATACCCGAAGAAATCCCTATCAAAACAAGAATGGGCTCAAAATAACAGATCGATCAGGTCAAAAAAAAATAAAGTGTTTCAATATCATGGTATGAAAGTTCATGTATATCAGTGTGAAAAAATATAAATAAATTTAAGTCACGGCAACCAAACTTAAGGTACATTATTCTATCGAGTCTTATTTGCAATTGTTTGCAAGGTCAGACGGCAATTTCACAATCTCCGACAAAAATTGTATTTTTATTCAAAATGTGCTGAAATAATACCAATAGCTTCTGCAACAACATGTGACGATAAACGCCTGTTGTTTATACCATTATGATGTAAAAGTAATATAGTTAGGCTGTAGCATATGGTGGATTTCTACGTTGCCATGACCTTGTTTTTAAGAAAACACCAAACAAAAATATAATGACATGGATGTTATTTCCTGCATGTGTAGGATATGAAGCCATAACATTTTTATTTCCTGTGTGTATTATTATATAGGCCTATTTTTTCAGTCCGTATCATTATTTTCATTTAGCTCTCACTCCAAGACGGAGTTTTTTTTTAATGCTCAAGAACGCACATTAAATGGACGCGGCTGCTCTCCCGCACGCGACTGCTCCGTGATTTGACATCTTTCACTGCGGACAGTTCCGGGGTCTATGGGCCAAGCAATCGCGTACAATCATCTCCTCCAGGTATTTGTACAGGGTGAGTGTAACACAATTCTTCCAGTTTATTCTCCCGCTTCAGCAACGGGGAAAACGGAGACATCTTCAGCTAGTCAATTCCCTTTTTTTGCACACCCGTTTTACATTTGGCAGATAACAGAATTTTATGCGATAATTTGTGCATATACAGTATGAGTGGTAGGAAGTCAGTGTTTTGTATCGCCTGCTCATAGGTCTACTAATAATCTTTTAGTTTTGCCCGTTGAAACGACGCCATGATTTGTAAATTGTCAAATATGAAAATTGCTCATGAAGATATTACTAAATGTAAAACAAATATAATTAGAAATTCATATACTGATGTTTTAGTAAGATGCACTGAATAATAAATACATATCAAATTATACCTGGTTACAATTAAGAATACACATCACCTTTCAAGATGATGTTTGATAATAATGCACCTATGCCAGGTTAGTTAATTTCTTATAATTTTCTGCTATGGTTGCACTTACATTGTTACGTTAGTTATGTGTTTCCACTCTTTCAATCATTGTAGAAATCGGTGTCATGATTTTATTTTGACCAGAAAATGTTTTCGCTACCTTAAAGTGCAAAATGAATAGTATCATTTTATTAATAATTGGAGTTTTGTTAACACTATGAAGGTTGATATTAAAACTGCGTATTCATCATGATTGGCTTTATCAAAAACGAAACATGGGGTAAAAAAAAGTTGCCTCACTTAACAATAAATATGAATTCCTGCGAAATTATACAAAACGCATATTGATGCAGAATTTACCGCCTTCTTGACAAAAGTTGTTGTTTGTTCGTTTGCTTGTTTGTTTGTTTGTTTGTTTG
>JZLH01S0397281.1:0-21089 GCA_001188425.1 Eucidaris tribuloides | reverse complement strand
AAAATCTAATTTAATGAAACAACATAAGCATGCTAGGCTCAACCAGGATATTAGACCAGACTCCCTACACCCAAGATGGACTATTATCAGACATCAGTAATAATGAAAATCAAGAACATACTCCAGCTTTCTTTAGCAGGTTACATATAATATTGTGGAGGTTCAATCAAAAAAGAAGATTCTGCTTGAAATTGACACATTGACTTGAGAAAGATATGGGGGCCTATAGCAAGATATGTATTGATTGATATCTGTACTGCATTTTTTTTCTTGCGACTGTCACATGTTCATACATTTTTAGCTTCTTTAACCCTTTAGCCACTGAAGACTCTGTAGATAATGGCTTATGGTTCCCTGGAAGGTACAGCAAAATTGCCCTCAACGGTGAACAAAAGACGGGCGTACAATGTATACTAGAGCGCAATTTACGTACGGGCGGTTTCGGGCGGTTTAGGGAGTAATAAGACGGGCGGTTTTGGGCGTTTCAGTGAACTACGGGTGTACAATCGATACTAAAGCACATTTTATGGAAGGGCGGTTTCGGGCGGTCTAGGAAGTAATAACAGGGGCGGTTTCGGGCGGTTCAGGTGCTAAAGGGTTAAATAATTTCATTTGACAAATAATGGATATTCAACTGTTAGTGTAATGATTAATGATTGCACTATTGTTATTCCCTTGTTAATGTCCAATTGTTTTTATTGATGTTGATGATTATTAATAAATGTTGTTTCAATCAATCAATCAATCAATCATGATCTCAGCATGTATTGTAACACAACATTCTATGGGGTAAATGGTCTATAAATAGTAAAATCAATTACTCATAGATTTCTGACTTTAATAATGTAGTTATGATCCTTTTAAAGTACATTATTTCAAGGCTTCATTTTTAGACCATATCAGAGACACTAAAAGCATGAAGAATTACAAGCAGCTCAGGGTTTTTTGAAGTGGAAACATTGATAAACAATTCCTTGAGTAGATCCATCATGTAAAACTAGGCTACTTGTAATGGAGTGTCCCTGTACACACCCTAGCAATGAGTACTATACAACCACAGGAATGTCGGAAACTAATGAGTTGCTACCGGCAACGGCCAGCTAAGGTTACATCAATATGTGTGGCTTGTTGAAGCAATTTTGAAAAGGGGGACAGCGAAATGCATCTCGGTTGTAATCTAACAAGTTTTAAAGGTTACTTAAGGCATCTGTACTTGCAATAATCGGTGTTACCATGCACACACTAGACGCACTTATTGGTTCACAAAGTGAGTGACTCTTTTGAAGTGGCCTAGAATGTAATGAAGCTACATGGAAAATCTGTCAGCACTGCTGCAATGCTTGGCTAATCTCTGAAACCTTCTCACAGCAAACGTGCCTCCTTGTCCCAAATGTAGAAGGCTTCTTTAAAGTAAAATCAACAAATTCTTAAATCAATAGAAAAATTGCAACATTGGTACAAGGACATCAAATTAATTACTCTCACTTGTAATCTCCAAATTCTATACATATCTTTTCAAAGTGAAGTACTGTATCAGAAGAGGTTGTGCCAGCTATTATGAACAACTATAATACCAGTTAAGATTAGCCATTTGGGCTTAAAATCATCTAGCATAAGATATTTTGTACATAAAAAGCCTAAAATATGGCCTGAATTAAAAGTTTTGCCTGAAAGCTGACATCCCTGAAGGAATATATGTTGATTTCAGAAAGATGCAAACATATGTTAACTGGCAATGATAAAACTACATGTACTTGGATTAAACTGAAATTCATGATCATTGCCAGTAACATATCACTAGCACTCATTAATTAGCAAATTCATTTACACTTGATTAAATCTACAAGATAAAACTGTCAAGGTAAGGGCATGGATGCTTCACAATCTTTTATACTGACTCTGAAATGAATACCATATGTTGGAATACAAACAAATCATCAACACCAATTCATTTTTTTTTCCCTTCGGCAAAAGCGCATAACTCAACATCAAACTCTCGGTCAAAATATGCATACTGAAACCTACCGCGATGATATGCATTTTCTGCAAAATTACATGACATTATTACCGATCGATGATGTGTATCTAACAGCGGCAGTAAAGGAAATCAAGGACAATGCCAGGGTACAAATTAGATTCCCAAGATTTGCTCCTCGGCTCCAATTTGAATCCTGACATCTCGCACGTCCGCATTTCCTCCGAGATTAAATCACATCTCCTGCAGTAATTCAAATAGGATTTTCATCATTGAAATGAAAGGACAATCTGTGTCAAAACATAAACTATTAATAACAATCAAAAACAATCCAGAAGGCAAACAGATCTTACTGAAAGAATTGGAACTGTTCCATGGTTTTTGTTGTTCTGAAAATTGTATTGATTTCTTTTTTGTTACAATTTGTTTTGTTTTCTTTTGTTTCATAATGCAATATACACTTGTACCTTACAGAGTCACCCCTAGCTGTTAACACAACATACATTTTCTGTGTGTAACCTGACATAGTTTTCAAGTGTCCAAAGTTCCGGGCAAAAGTGTGGGTTGAAAATTATTGATTTACAGTTTAGATTATTGAAAAAGATTTAGGTGATTCTTTTAGTAGTGGTGACTAGTCTATGCTTCTGTTAGTAAAGCTTCATCCAAGACCAAAATAAATGCATCTGTAAGGTTAATGATACAGTGACTGTGGCAAGTTAATTATCTCCTTTTCTTCTTTTTTATAATACGGTTTATGAAAATCCAGTACGTACAAAGTAAAAACATAATTGTGATTCTACTCATATTTCATGAAATATCTTATTGGAAACATAGTTTGGTATTTATTACTTGGTATTTTGGGTACTTACATGTAAGTTGGTATGTTTGCAACCAAATTTGCCAATCGGGGGCATGTTTGGTAGTGGGTAACTAGGTTGGTTATCTACGTATGTAATTAGAATTTACATTTTGGGTTGAAATGGAACCATTTGGGCAAGAAAACAACAATGAATTCAGCAATTGTTTGTAATAACAAAATATCGGGTTATTGAAATACCACTACTCTGCATTTTTTTTTCCATTTAATATCAATGTGACTTTTGAGTGAAATATGAGTGGTACAACTGAATCCCAACTAGACATGGGGGAGGGGGAGGGGGAGGAAGGGGGAGGAAGGGGGAGGAAGGGGGACAGGGAGGGGAGGGGGAGGAGGTGGATCATACAAAAACAACTTACTGATGTGTCAAGGTCATAACTTGATATGTGAAATACAGATTCTACTGTATTCATGAATTAAATTTGTCAGCTTCATCGATGCAAGACATATTAAACTGATAGGCAGCGTGCAAGTTTTACATCAAGTGAGAATTTGGCTACTTAAGATCATCCTTAACTACAGTAAGTGGACAGTGCTATCTACTGATCTAACCCAGGTGTGTGCATGTCTGGTTTGTTTTAATCTGTTTTACCGAGCACTCGGAGGATTCGACATCCAGCAGGACAGAAGCCTGGATTTGAAGTGACTGCAAACAGAGCAAGCGGCCACTATTGGTCTCAGACTTGGGGAAGAAAGGAAGCAAGGTTTAGAAGTACAGAAAAACAGACATGTCAGGTGCATAGAGAGCCAAGGGAGAACATACAATTATACAACAGGAACAGAACATAAACATAAAATACATACATGTATACATTCATTGTACATACAATTCATGATTCAGTATAATAAACAAGAGCTGTATCTCTAACTAGGACTGATATTATTGCTGGGTTTTTTTTTAATATCAGCAACTATTTTTTTTCTTAATCATGTCAACACGAGGGTACTACTACTACTACTACTACTACTACTACTACTACAACTACTACTACTACTACCACCACTACTACTACAACTAATACTTCTAATTCTAATACTACTACTGCAACTACTTCTACTACTTCTACTAGTACTACTACTGCTACTACTGCTACTACTACTTCTTCTGCAACTACTATGGTTGCTACTGCTACTACACTCTCCATTCAATGGGGTAACAGTGAAAGAGGTACTCCTGTTAAATGGATAAAAATTTTCAATCAGCACAGAAAAAGAAGTCCAAGTCCTATGACTACATGTCTACAGGTATGTACACCTGCAACCACTATCCAACACCACAAATTCTTCTACTCTACTACTGCATCTCTGTATGATATGTGTACCTGTGTAATACTCGACTCTACTTTTCACTGCAATTAAAAAAATTTAGACAAGGGTAACTGTGACAACATACAGTGTAACCATGACACATTCAAACCATGAAAATTCACAACATGTATACTAAATATGGCAACTGCATAGTATTATATCACTTCCTCTATATGTACTCTGAAAAATAAATCAGTTTTATCCACAGAAAGGGATGATTCTGTCCTTGACTTGTGTCAGCTAAATTGACAGAAACTGTAACACATAAACATTGCTAATTATGCTATTATTGGTCTGAGATGAAACAGGGAGAAAGCCGTGCGGTATTATTACTGCAATTTCATGCTCTAGTTAAGAATGCCTAAAGGAATCATACAGCACTTATTACTTCATACGACTGTTGTACGTCTAAGTATGAATTATTCATCAAGATGGCACATTAACTCAATGAAAGTTCTGATGAGATTTTTTCTTTCTTTTTAAATCAATCCAATTTTCTAATACCCCAGTTCTGCAGCTACCCTGGATATTACATTCTTCTCCCATCTTCTAAATTTTGCTCTTCTTGGAAATAAAAACAGAAATGGTTTGATTGAAGCAATTTGATTTGATGTAAACTGATGAAATATGTGAGGTAGTGGTCTGGCAGTAAATTAATATAATTTGTCTGTCAGTGTCCATGTGTCTAACTGGGTTTCTTCTCCATTCATAGCTGAACCACATCTTCAATATTGAAATTCATAATACCAAGCTTTATATTAGATCGTGCACATATACTGTATATGCCATATATTTCGCATACATATATTTTCACGATTTTGCTTCAAGACAGGGAATTTGCAAGAGTTTATTTTCGCGATTTTATTGTACTTTCATTCACTTTCTACAGAAATATAAGAAAGTGAAAATTGTCACATGTGCTAAGTCACGAAATTCGTGAAAATAAAACCACCAAAAAATATTCAGCATATACATACCATACATGTCATGGCTACACTTGCTCTTGCTGCAAGTGCAAGTGTGCACACTCAACAATTTTACTGAATATAAAATCTTATGGGAAGATTCATTTAAAACAAGCATATGTGATATAACATGAATAATTACATTTATTAAGTACATATGGATACATTGGTCAATATTTTGTTCAGACGGAATGTCCCAAAAAAATTATTTTTCAAATTTATGACTATCATTAGACTCAGAATATTGTCATCAACATTTTACCCACTTTTTCAATCCATTTCCTCAAATCTACATAACTGTATGGTGATCAACACATGCATATTTTGATCACATAATTTACATCACAATGATCATTATGTGAAATGTCACTACCATAGTTAAGTCATAAGTTGTCATTTGTGACAAGTTTGTTATAAAGAGGTCGGATATAACAAAACCCTCTTATAACAAGGTGAATTTGCAGGTCCCAACTTTTTATATTTCTTTGTTTTTGAACCCTGATATAGTGAGAAACCTGATATAACAAGGTACATGTAACTGTCCTGGCTTTCAAGTCCTCGTTATAACGAGTTTCCCCTGTACTTTCAAAGTTAAAGACTTTCAGAGACCTTTTCCAATATATCTTTAGTAGCAAACTGGGATTTCAAAATTGTCGTGACTGACTGAAATACAAACTGGAGTTAACCTGAACATTGACTATGGGAACCGGATATGCCATGTATGTATCAAATCTATGGCAATTAGGAAATCTGGGCAGCAGTGAATTAATTGGATTCAAGATACACTTTCTGATGCATTACACTTAAAAGAAGGTTTCCATTCCCATTAATTTAAATATATTAATTCACTGAATAATTTATTGAATGGTTTATTTATTTACTTACTTACTTACTTGGTTTTTATTTACTTTATTTCATTTTAACATTTTTGTTTCATTTCATATATACTTAATCTTCCTAGGATCATAAACATAACCCAATTACCTACAAGGATATCATTCAATTACCTTGATGCCTTTTACATGAAGGTATAACTATTCATTTAAATAGGTAGATAGATGTGATAAATAAACAGGTACATGTAGGTAGGTAGATAGATAGATAGATAGATAGATAGATAGATAGATAGATAGATAGATAGATAGATAAACAGGTAGATCTAGATAGATAGTTCATACATACATGTACATACACACATTCCTACATACACACATACATACGTGTACATACACACACACACATACATGTACATTGATAAATGCAAACATGCATTATTCACTCTAAAACTCACTTTGACAGTGTATGTTGCTACCATACAGATGACAGTGATTGCATCAGCATTGCTGTCACAGTCACAATCTAAGTACTTGTGTGGACCCCATGATTACAATAAATGTTATTAACCCCTTGGGCTCGACACTATACGGCACTGGTGTTCATTAAAAGACGACTCGATATGGACGCGGTTGACTTTAAAGGGAATATAAACCCATGCTTTCTTATAAAATTCTTCTCATTATATCTATTTTCTTACTTTATACTAATTAAAAATGTGTAAGTTTGGGGACAGAGGCATTAAGCAGTGTTTGACTGAAAATTTTTGCCATATTTTCTGGGCTTCTTTAGAAGTCCGTCGTCTCTGAGTGTGCAATGTACTGGGCTTCTGTACCAGCCCGTCGTCCCCAAGGGGTTTAGTTTCATGCTTCACGGATCATACCATTGCCATGGTAACAAGAAGCCATAGTTAGAGTGGGAGAATGTTTGGATGTTACAATTACTTATTGGACTGCAATCATTGCTTAAAATGCGAATGATGGGCACTTGGGATGGCAAACCTTGATAAAAGCCCTGCTGTGTAGGAGATAAATTTACACTCTTGGACCTTGCAAACAGAGAAAATTTGTGCTGATAGGAATACATGCACAGATTTTTTTTATTAATAAGAACATTTTTATCATTAATATGTTGATACTAAAAATGTTCAGATATTATAATGCTGATTTATATTTTGCAAAATAGCAATAAAGTGTTAATTAAACTGTTTGCAGATAGAATTCATTGAATATGCTTTCAGGTGCCCCACCCCCTACTCCCCCCCCCCCCCCAAAAAACAAAAACTGCAAAAACAAACAAGAAACCTAAGGGAAATGAAACTTACACCTTGTTATCAATTCCTGGAAATCCCTGTTCTGATATGTCTATACATGTATCTCTACATCTTCATCTAATTGTACTCAAATGACATAGTCCCCCACAAAAAGAAACACCACTTCACAATAGACTTCAGAGCCCAGATTCAGAGAAATAATGTTCTTTTACTGTAACTGATATTAACCTTGTGTTACCTCTATGAGGAAGTTATTGAAACAATTGGGAAATTCCCATTTTGAAGCAAATAAACCAACAATTAGCTGTTATTCCAAGGAACAGTCTCACAAGTACAAAACCTAAAACAGGATAACCCTAACCACAGGTAAAGTTCACCAAACAAAGACACACTTAGTTTGGTGCTACACGATACAATTAACAAAATTCTAAATTTAAAGCCAGGCTTATACATTTCTGGAACATGATGAGCTTTTTTTGCTACTTTGGACAAATTAATAAAATAAATTAATAATATATATATTTTTCGGTTGGTTACTTTGTGTATTTGTTGATTGATTGTTTGTTGTTTCTGCTTTAGATTTATAGATAGCATGTCAGGACAAAGTCATGAAAAGGAACTTTTGACATATAATATTTGGCAATTTTTTTTTTTCAAATTGTTTCTGTGTTTAATGAAAGAAAGGTTTGTTGTTTTTCACAAAACCACTATACACTTTATCTTCTTTACTATATACAGTCTCAAAAACATCTTCACTCTCACTGCATATCTCAAAATGCAGTGTCTAGTTGTTGAGGCATTCCTGTCCTTGTCCCGGTTTGCAACAACATGGTAGCAACAGGGATACAAACTGATAGCTCTTGAGGCATTGTTGGCTTCTTTTTATCATGTTGTTTGAGTCTACCATTGACTATTTGCAAAATAAAACAACAAGAAAGTTATGCAATGCGTAATATATGTCTCGCCTGCATCTCACGATCTTAGATGGAACGTATTTCAAAGTCATGCTATTAATTAACCCTGGGGGGGGGGGGACTTTCAAAATGAACCCTAAACAAGTAATTGTCTGTTAATCTCAGAATACCCTAAACAAGTATTCAAGTCTGAAAAGATACCCTAAATACTGTAAGTATTCAAGTCTGAAAAAATACCCCTTTCTTCCTGATTTTGGCGATTTTGATACCCTTTTCGATGTACGCGCGTACATTGCCCGACCGTGAAAACCAACCCTCTTTACTCGTTTTTTAACATGTGCATGGTGTACACCTTGTAATGACTATGCCCCCCCCCCCCCATCCCTCCAGGTCCCAAATGACCTTTGATCTTGGCTTTGTGACCTGATTTTAATCAAATGATTAGTGATACTTCATAACCCTTGTGTACAAATTACATGGAATAAGAACTTAAGTTGTTTGTGTGGATGCTGCTGCCATAACAGCAGCAGCCATGTCTCACTTCTGCTATGCAGGTGAGACAAAAATGGCCAAGTTAAGGGTCCACAAAGGTGTGATTTGTGGTAATCCAGCAGGATTCACAACCCCAACTCTAAGGCACCTTACCTGAATCCTGGTAGCCATCTCATCTATAGACTCTGTCTCGGCGATAGCCGGCACATTGTAGTATTCCCCCTCCTCCTGCCCCAGCAGCTTGAACCAGCCGTCAACCCCACACTTGATCAGCTCTGAGATGCCGAAGGACAGCGCTCCCATGAAGTCGTTCCTCGTGGTACGATCCCAGTCCCATACCTCAATCAGTAGTCGCTTGGTTTTGTCCCCCTCCTCAAGAGTGCTGTGTTTTATAGGAAGAGGAGTATCACATGGTAGTTATCCCATTGAAGACTACTCCCAGATTTACCACATGTCTGAGTTGTAAGGGCGGGACTTTCGGGTATTTTTGGGGGGGGGTCCCGAAAAAACGTATCGGTCGAAAATCATGTCACACAAAAATAATAATCATGCAGATTTCACAGTCAAGAGATACACGTGTGAATATGTTTGACTCTTAAACAGTTATTGCTTACCCGAAAATAATGGTTCAGTAGTCTGAACTGCATGATATTTCCGTGAAGTATTCTTCTCTGCAAATATTTGCCAAGTTACAAACCGATCTGAATACGTTTCCAAACAAAAATGACAAAGCCAATGCATGATGAATTCAACTGCGATGCCATAACACATTGGTAATATACGGTAGGGGATTTCCCCTACAAGCCATTCCCCGTTCGCTGCACGCCCCGCTACAACCACATGAGGTAGAAGCCGCCTTCGTACTGTGCTGTACCGGTCGCGCGAAAGTCAAAACTGTGCTGCCTCATGTCATAGGGGGCGCCATGCCAATATCGTGCCAATATCCGTAGGAAGCTACCTAGCATGCGCCGTAGGGGGAAATTAGTGGCAGCCCTGGTGGCGATGGCAGCGTAGTTCAGCTGCTCGACTAGTGCGTGGATCGTACGTACAAGATACAGTTCGTTTTTCACACGAAGAGAACGTTATCAGAACATGAATGATTTCATAATTCTTGGTAATGTTCATCTTGTCAAAGATATTTGAGGATATTTTGAAGGTATTTAGTGAGATTCAAAGAGAGATTTGTGTTTGTATGTGATGCTTCTTGTCATGCAAACATCATTGTAAGACAAAATAAAAATCAGCTTGCAATTTTCGGGTAACGAGTATTGATTTTTTAACCCGGGTCCCGAGGCATTTCGGGCGGGACCCGGATACCCGGGTTTTAGTCCCGGCCTTACTGAGTTGGTTGCCAATTCATATTATTTTCATCTGGATCATACTACAAAATGTGTGCTACAGCAAAATAAAATCATCTCTCATGGGTGAAGTATGTTCGCTCATTAACTCTTTAATTGCTGAGTACATGTTTACGTGTTGTGCTGCCGTTGTATCGTTATCTTGCATCTGTTGACTTGCCATTGCACTGTTATCATGCCTTTGGTGCAGTGCCAATGCCATGTTTTCATGCAAATCTACATATATCTATTGTACAGTCTCAGAATAAACCTAAACAATGGGGAATAGCTGGATGGGGACACATTAGGCATAAACTCATTAGTCATTGATCAATAAAGGAGCTCCCAAACTCACACATTATTTGAATTCTATATAAATTGTACACATCTGTAGCACACTCTACATTATATCACATTCTTGTCCAGGACTACATCAAATCTTTTAACTTTCTACATGCTGAATTAATTTTGAGGGGATAATAATGATGATTGTTATTTCGATGTTTTCTTAAAATCTTGTTCTCGTAATTGCACAATTGAAACGGGTAATTCTTCTATACATGCAGATGTTGCTTAAACATCATGGCCATTTGTTAGCTTTTCTAGTACAAATGTAACAGAGAAAAGTAATTATTATGATTGATGAATTTAATTGTATGAATGTGCAAACTGGCAACATTCGTGCCTAAAGGGTTTATGTTTTCATTTAAAAGTGATCACCGACTTCCTACTTACTTCAACAGTGCAAAGTATTATAGCACAGGTGGGTTTCATACATTTCAGGATAAAAATTATGTTTTCAAACAAGGAACTTGATAATTGGCTGCAAGAGAGAAAGTGTTAATATCATTAAATATGTTACGATTAATCACTGAAATGACTACAACTGGTTTAACTACATTTTCTTAAAAGCAGTAAATAATACCACTGACATCTTTTCTTCTGCGTCGTCTGCATATAATTAATGCATTTCAATTTCCCAATTGAAATGCTCCAATTTCATAATTGGTGTGTAGCACACCTAAATCAATCACATACGAGTACACACCCTTTCACTCATATTACCAAGCTTAAAACTCAATGATTAATGACATACATCAAAGACCAGAGCAGCACACGAGATATAAGGACTCCACTGAGACAAATTGTCTTAGATTACGGCTTGCATCCATCCTAAACCCAAAAGTAAATGTAGGAAACCATTTCAGATTCAGATGACCCTTGGATAGACAAAAATATTAAATTCTGCCTGAGGGGAAAGCAATTAAAGCAAATAGCTTCCAGGGCTTCCAGTGATAGCGGAAGCGTTGACTAGAAGGACTTCCCCAAATATCGCAGACTGACCGCAGAAGTACCTACTAGGATTTACATAAACTGGTCCAGATGACTGGATGGAAACCAACAGAGACATTAGGTGAATATTCATTTGTGAATATATTAGTTCTCTGCATAAAATACAAATCTTCACAGTAATAACATTGATGTGTTTTTCATGTTGTACAAGGAATTTGATGATAGCACAAGATTAGATGTAAGAGTATTCTATATATTTTCATTTCAAAACAAATTATTGAAACTTAACCTTTGAATTAAAAATTGAAACTAAACATACATTTTTGTGTAAGTGTGCTAACATCTCAAAACTTAACTTGAGTTAGTTTGGTCCCTTGACCAATTAGTCTCAACATTTCCAAAATGCGCAAATACTAGTAATGAGCATATCTTGTCCACCACAGGACGAACCTAAAAATGTGCACCCTGACAAATATTTTGGTACCCATCTCTATTGATATAATTTTTTTCGGGGGGGGGGGGGATGTTTTTAAACCCACTAATGACAAGCCTACTGCTCATGTCTCCCACCATTTTTCCACATGTTCCACATACAGTTTCATACTGAAGGTGGACTGAACATTGCATGTCAAAACAGACAAGGTTAATGGATAGCCAAGTATACAAACATGAAAAATGTCTAATTCCTCATGATTAGAAATAAATCTCTCTTACGATGGCAGATCCTGCACATACGCTTCATGCTCTGTTATTATTAATAAGGCGGGTTGGATAAGAATAATATGCACCAATTGCATTCATACTTACAAGTCAAAGGATTCGTCCCAGGAGGGGTTCAGCGAAGCCTTCACCTTCTTAGATTTCCTCTTGGTCATGCTTTTCTGGTCTGGAATGAGCTTGAGTTTGACGAACGGATCCGACAGGCCGTTGGGGTCCATGGGAATTAGATTTTTGGCTTCACTGACTGCAGGGACACACACGGAGGGATATAAAGAGGAAAAAGGAATAAGAAATTACGTTTTCCGTGAATAGATGCATGACTAATTGTTAGATTTCTTGTATGCATTGTACACAAACTAATTTACATTAAGCTGTTGGAGACTAATCCCCTGATATCTTGGGCTGGGCTCTACAGAAATGCATGTCATACCAAATCATTCAAGAAGTGAATACTCAAGAAACATTTTTTCTTTTTCCATTTGCAAGATTCTAAAATGATATATCACTCAAAGGTACAGTGTAAATGCAAAACTAGAAGAAAATACATGAAACATATAGATTGAAAGAAAAATAGGTTGATAAGATAAATAAAATAGCTATTGATTCGTGTGATTTATGGGAGAATACATGGTTCAAAAAGCAGATGTACGTATCTATGTCAGTCTTTGTATTTGTTTTTCATTTATCTACATAATAGGAAAATAAGAAATTAACCTCGATACATGATTACAATGAAGTCAATATAAACATACCATACTTGGAAATGCAACAAAGATGATAAGCCCCACTGAGTTAAATACTTCTGGATGTTTCTTCCAGTGTTGACAAATCAATTCCACCACATACTCCCCTCCCCTACCTCTCCCTCTCAAGTCATTTCAACAAACCCTTATTACCCTAATCCCAGACAAGTCATAGACTGCTCTTTAATTTACACCAATCCCGCGCAAAGTTTAAGTTTCTGTACTGCCTTAGGATTAGGGCAAAAAAAGAGTCTAAAACTTGGACTACCCCAATTCAGTAAATTCAATAACATTTCCATTCAAAAAAATATATATATATAAAACAAATGTTAAGATATTTGAATTATGACTTGAACTGATACAGAAATACATTGAAACCTGTCTATAGTGGCCATCCATTGGATAAAAAGTGGCCTTAATAGACAGGTTTAAGTACATATGTTTTATCTTGTTTCCAATGGGGGCTTGAGAGTTAAGGTCACAAAATGGGAATGAAAAATGGGGTCAGCCAAAAATCTCATAATTCACTCCACCATGTGTATACTTTGTATACATCTGCTCAGGTAACGTTAACCCATTGTAAACAATGGAAGCCCCACGGGGGCACACGGTATATTTACCCACGACTGCCATTAGGGCCGCGCATCTCGCGCATCACAGACCCAATATTAGAGATGTCACGGATTGACAGACACCAGGGACAATTGGAGCAACCGATTGAAGCTCCAATCTTGTCTCAAACATGGACATGATTTAACTATTAATAATGCCAAGAAAAGTGATGATTACAGTATGCATAGTAGTGCATGGAACATGTACATGTAGATGAGATTAGGACACATAAAGCTTGAAATTTTTGAAAGGTGCATTTTAAGTATTTCATTTAGAGAGCTATAAAAAACCTAAAATTTCAACTTATCATAATTCAGAAGATAACTCACACTAGCAATTTGATGTTACTATCTGTTATAAAATAAAAGCTCTTTAGGTATTTTTGGAGGGAAACAAAGAGAGGAAAAAAAGAAATTTTGAAATTGAAAACAAAAATTTAAGACAGATATATTATGAAACTTTTGCAGTACAAACGAATCCTCTCCCCTCGAGTATTGTCACTAATAAAATACAGTAAATGCATGTTCTTGTTCACATGACTTTCCTTTTTATTACAAAAAAAAAATCAATTTAACGGATTTGTGCTTGGGTTTGATTGCATGGTGGAGGATGGTACTAGCTGTTATTCATTGCCATCTTGTGAATGTGGCAATTTAACATAGTAATGATTGCAAGGCTGAGTACTGACATACCTTAAAGGTTTCTGTATTTAGAGGCTACATAGATATATTTGATTATTACCCAATACAGATGTAAAATTTAAACTTCAAAAAGAAAATGGTAATTGAAAGAAGGTCACTTCTAGGATGATATAAGGTGTGTTAGTAATACACTGTACTTGAATTTCTTGACAACATGTAGATATTTGACCATGCATGCACATATTAAAATGAACTGGAATAACGATGGAGGTTTGTACAGGATATTACAATGTTACTTTACACATATTTTCTCAATTATGTGCCTCACTTATTTGTCATAAACACCTAGTCCTAAACAAAAGTAATTAAAAAAGGCTTCATATGAAATCATAGAACCCCCCCCCCCCACGAGCTTGAAACTGATGTACATGTATGTATTAAAGCCCAAGTTTAGTTTTGGGAAATTTTTTTTTATTTGAAAGCTTTATGGACCCCCAAGATTTTCGGCTATATTTTACATTATAGCATCCAAAGGGTTAATTGGGAGTTAAGGTTATATGAGTTATACCACATCTGAAAGAGCAGAGTGCTGCTCTTTCAGATAGGTGATAACTCCATATAACCTTTCGCCTTATTAACCTTTGGATTGCTATACTGTGAATATATGCCAAAATCTTGGGGGGGTCCCCCCCCCCCCCCCCCCGAGATTTATTCATTAGTAATAAAAAAAAACTAAACATTGCAGAATCTATGTATTGCAGGGATATTGACTTAGGGGGCATAAAGCTTCTCAAATAAAACAAAATCCCAAACTAAACTTGGATCTTTAAAAGGATAACGCTTTTCATACAGGTTATTGTTTTTCATGAATGCACTATCAAATGGCAATTAATTTAAAGGCAAGGTTCCACCCTGGACATCAGTTGCGTTTAATCGAAGCAAACATGAGAGAAAACATATGAGGAAGTTTGAGTGCGAAATCCACTAAGAATAACACGTTGCTCGGAGTTTCAAGTTTTAAATCTTGGACGTCAACATGCGAGCAGGCTCCCCATATATTTCATGCCCATATAATTCATAAATTGGATCATTTTTTACATCTATGATGATATGAATGGGCGTTATTTTTTCATATGAAGCATGGGTATGAAATAAGTTCTGATAACATATGAAGTGCACAAGTAAAATCATTTTGCAATTTCTGAGAAACTCGCACTTTGTATGGAATTTTACGATAAATATGGGGAGCTGCTCTCACGTGAATCACAAAATCTCAAACTTTGAAACCCAGTAACTCTGTTATCGGTGGATGTTTCGCCAAACTTTCATTAATATTTTCTTCATTTTCATCCTCGATTAAAACAACTACTGCAGGTGAACTTGCTTTAAATAGAGATTTTTGCAAAGACTTCTGTATAACCTATTTAATAATCACTGAAATTAAATTTAAACACAATTTTGGTGTAAGAAATTATTCAAATGGTACTTAAATGACATGGTTAAAGAATTGTCTGAATACAATGTATGTTAGATGATTAAATCTCAATACTTTAGGATACTAATATAATGAAAGGCGTAATATATTCAATTGATGCACTGGTGAAATTATTTAACTTTGCTTCCATATCTGCTAAAGCCAGAGCCTCCATGAGACATTCAAATCTGGGTGAAGTACAATACCTATTGGATAGACAACCAGTAAGTCAATAGATACAGCTATGTCCGCATATATGAATTCCCTATTCAGTAGTTCATTGATTTTAGTCTCACTTTACGGGTGCATGAGGTTAGGGCCTGGGAGTCTTATCAGAAACATACAGGTCTCCACTTCCATCTAAAGCAAACAGAGCCACAAATACGATTTACTGGCAGTATGACACGGTTGGAATTCAGGCTTCTCTCAGCATATCAGATCACGCAATGTGTTCTTACAATCTTTTTAAATGTTCTTATTGTGCGCATGTTTCAGTATTATAGAATTAACAACACAAACTGAAATTCATACAATGAGTGTGTTTGTGTGATCATTTTACTTATGGGAGAATATTTGGAAAGGGTTTTGCTCTTCATCTTTACACAGAATTTAGTGTGCAGGTGCACACAAATTGAAGAACCTTAGATAGTATCTAGCTTTAAAAGCAACTCAGAAGTAATGCTTAATCAGTTTTTACACATACTGTACTGTATAGGCAGGGGTGGTGCCACAGGCAGAGAGGGGGTGGCTATTCCCCCCCCCCCCAAAAAAAAAATAAAAATAAATACATAAATAAATGCAGAGAATCACGGGATGTTTGCAGTGTAATTCATGAATTTAGGTCTTTTTGAGATTTTCGCCCCCCCCCCCAATGGTTTTGCCCTTCCTACAAGTATAACGATTTTACCATAACACAGCCCATGTGTATATGTCAGAGGTAAATTTAAAACTGTGCTGCAAGAAGACTGCGAGGAAAAGAGCAAAACATAATTAGTAAAAAGTAAAGTGCCCCCTCCCCATTTTGGTTTTACAAATTGTTGAAATAAACCACAGAGAAGTGAGGAGAAAGGTCGGCTTATTTTATTCCACACTGTGATTCCCAAAGGTTCCAATGTGAGAGGCATGGACACACTTCATGGTGACAAGCCGCTCGGCAAGAAATCCTCGCCGTTTGCGAGGTTCCGGAGAAATAGCCGCAGGGGAGAAAAAAAACGCACGAGCGGCACTGTTAATTCTGAGGTCCTACATTCATGGCTTATTGGAATGCATGAAAGCACTGCCTGAAAGAGACCTGCTGTCTGCCGAACGGAATAAGAGAAACAAGAGATGCTACACAGTCTCTACATGACTGCTTGATTTTCAGGCTTATACCAGCCTTTTTTTGCCAATTTCACCTTGCTTCGTTCCTTCCATACCCTTTTAACCCTCCCATTCCCACGAGAATAGTTGTTCACTGAAGTAGGTCACATGACCAAGAACCACCCTGCATGCTATCACCCCACACACACACACACACACACACACACACACACACACACACACACACACACACACACACACACACACACACACACACACACACACACACACACACACACACACACACACACACACACACACACACACACACACACACACACACACACACACACACACACTTACTATTTACTATCTGACTCTGCCCTTTTTTCTCTTTACTTCAATAGTATCAGGCAAGGGGGCAACAATGGTTACTCAAAAACAGGGTGCAGAACCTGAGACACCTTAGTGGGAGGGGGGGCAAAGCTCCCAACTTTGGGGGTGGGAGGTGTCATATAACTTTGAGCATTTTTGACTGGATAGCTTTCTTTGCCCTTAGTTTCTTTCAGGCTGTTAGGCAAGCCTAACTAAACCTCCATTTTGGCAATTCTTGGATCTGTCGGTGTTGTTACTACATAACCATTTATTAACCTAGCTGGTGGAGATGCATTTTCCATGACCCCACCTCGAGATTTATAATATTGCCTCCTAAACAAAGAGTTTTTGTTTTTGATGTTATATTTTTTTTTGGGGGGGGGGTGTATCTGAACCCTTCCAGAAAAGAATATTTTAATCTTATTTCTTCATCCTCACATATTTGCAGGTCTCTCTAAAGGTATTTACACACTCCACAGTGTAAGCTAATTTTCTGAATGGGATTTATTTTTCCTCAGAATTAAGTACATCCTTTAAAAAAATAGAATTTTCATTTTAGTAGTTCGAACCATTCTGCATACACGTACCTTTCTATCTGGCCATCAATCTATTGTCTCTAATCTGAAAGCATCATTATTTATTCATCATCAACATCAATGTCATTTCTGAAACACTACACTCACTTCAATTATATGTCAGGGTATTTATAATTTCATCCTAAACAATGTGTCTACCCACACATACAGCATCAAGTACCCTGTACATGTCAATTGTCAGGCACACTTAAATGGAAGCCCAGTGGACACTTAACCAAGACTCCTCCCACCATGCCACCACACATGCGGATGTGGTCCTGTGTAGGAAATCACGGTTGGTTGGGAAGACAGGCTTTTTAGCCCTGGGGACAGTCTTGGGGAGGAAAGCTTTTAATAGTGAAGATGATGCCACATCACTGAGGTGTGCAACAGGTCAATGGTTATCAAACCAAACAGAGTGTCTGTCTGTTTAGATGTCTGTCTGTCAGTCTGTCCATCAAGTTAGCTGTCTGCATCCTTAAGCTTTATAGCACAATGGATGCTGTGCTATACGTGATTGTATTGCGGAAAAGGGAAAGGTTATGAAAGTTTGTTTTATGTATCTGCTCACAAAAAAACTCCTGATCCTAGATAAACACTAAATTGGACAGGTGGAGATAATACTTTACGTCCAATCAAAAGCAATCAATAATTATTTTCACACCTAACCAGTTTAACCCCTTGGACTTGGAGTGTTGGGGACATTCAATTCATTCAAAATTTCTCACTTTTTTCTGGCTTTTTACGAGTCACATGCTACACAAACAAAATGTTTATTGTCTTTAATTTCCATTGATTTATTACTCATCAAATTGGACTGAATACAGCAAAAGTTACACAAATAAAAGCAGGTTATTCCATGTGAGAACTTGGTGGTTGTTTCACCTGCCATCCCCAGAGTTAATATTTAGAACTATGTACAGGACTGTACGTTTGAAGTTATGGAGCAGTTTTAGTTAGCAGCAGAAAGCAGCAGTAATAGAAGTACAAGTATGAGTAGTAGAAGTAGGACACTGTAGTTGTAGTAGGTAGCAGCAGTGCAGCAGTATAGTAATAAATGTAAGTAACATAACAGTAAACACCAATAACAAAAGCAGCAGTGCTCAGTAGTCACTGGTAATTGTAGCAATAGTGATGTGATAGTGATAGTTATAGGGATTGTGACAGGTAAAGTGATAGAGTAGAGAGTAGTGTAGGCCTGCTGGTAGAAAAAGAGAAAGTAAGTAGCAGAGGAATAAATCATGCATGTCAAGTAACAGAAACTGTCATCCAAATTGAAGTAAAGGCAATTATAGCTCAACTTACATGTAATACGAAATTGAAACTAAGTTTTGCATACCAGTAACAAGCACATTTAAGTAGTTTCTATATATCACTGAATGACACGGTAATGTAGCATGTTTAATGTGATACATTACAAGTACTGTAGATGTATACAGACCTTGTACAAGCAGAATGTGAACACTATGCTTAAAGCTAAAATTGGGTAATCTTGAATAATTGGCCCGACATGATGTGATGGCACATATTGGGTCATACAACTTTAGGTGTAGACGCAAAAGATGTCTATAGTAGCCTGTGATGTTCCCAGAACAAAGTTCAGTTCTTAGTTTCGGCAACAGAATAAAAATAAGGAAAGATTCACTAAATACATGTAATGACAGTAAATTGATTACTGATACTAGATCATCTAATATTGGAAATCAATGCTATAAGTCGTGGTTCTTCTATTAAGAACAGACTTTTTTCTAACTGCGAAGATTTGATTTCAAATACAACACACCTTTACCTTATCCCAATACAATGTTCTGTACTTAATCAAAGTAACAGAGAAATTACTCAGTTCGATAGGCAGTGTAATTGTGTGGTTACATATGTACAGTATTGCGAATTCAAGGTAAAGTTTGGGTGAGTAATACAATGGCATCTGGATTTACCATTAAAGACGCTTTTTCATGACCCATAATTAATTGTAAATAATTCAAAATGGCTTACAAAAATATAAGTATTGGATCAGGCAGGCTGGCAAAATGACAATTTCAATTACTTTTTAGCAATATAGCAACAAATTACAAAAATTTGTACAAAATATTTTGGGGGGGTGAGAATGTGTGATATGTCCCATTTTTTAGATGTGGTTAATCACTTGTTGAATAGTCCAAAAGAGAGCATTCCATACCCTCATTCTAAGGTTATTTGAAGAAAAAGTAGAAGATAAGAAAGGAAAACCCACTTCCCAACCACAGAAACTTTCATGTTGCACCATTATGTATTATTTTTTAACTTCCATCCATTTCACTTCCAACTCCTGAATCCATGTAACAAACAAACCCCCTAACACTCAGAAAAACGGGAGTGATCAAGATTACAGTCGAACTGCAAGGCAAGCCGCACGAGCACCGACTCTTGAATGTGAAGGTAGCCACTTAACGTGTTCAATGAAATGGACGCTGATTTACTGTTGCTCGGGCCTCAGTAAAATGTCACGGCAAGGTAACCTAGTTAATTTAAAACTATCACTCCTGATTGTCTGATTGAGTGCATAAACAAAACTATCTTGAAAACGAAATGAAGTTGTCTCGTAATGTGTTTCTTCTTTTTTTCCATTTCACCGCTGCCATGACTCCGAAGTGCTTCAATTTCTGTTTCTCATGGTCGTGCAATCCCTCTAGGCACAAAACTACTTTTATATTTGAAATGTCATATTGTAGCAATGAGACTTGTGTGACCCCAACAACATGGCGCCATGGTCGTCTATTGGATCGCTTCTTGTCAACATCTGAACCTGATGCTGGAGTAAAGAAGCGTTTTATTGAGGGAATATGACGGGACAGACGGTGAATGGAGCGGATGTCGGGGGAAAGAAATTACGCAAACCGGTCTGCAGCTAACATTTGCACATTGGAGAAAGAGTGATAAAAATAGCAACAAGTCTATTGGCTGTTTTTCGGCACATGATGGAAATGCCCATGTACATTATTACTACTTAGCATGATGGGAGACACAAACAATGTGACTAAACATTTACTGGCAAAGACGGGGTAGAATGCAGGCATGATACAATGAAAGCATGACCAATGCTGCACTGTGAGCAAGCACCTCAAGCAGATGGAAATACGGTATCATATAAAAATGATACGAGTGTTAAAGTGTTCTACTATTGACTTGCGTTCGTGTATAATTTCTTCACTGTGTTGATATCCACAGTGAACATGACATCAACTTACATAGTAATAACAGTCAGAGTAGATACATCAACTCTAGGCATCATGCTGGACCAGTAACACACCCAGGATTTGCTAGAATAACATAATTAATCAGGAGATTCCTGTGTGTCATATACCAGGGGTAGGTTGTATCTTCTGTTGACATATTAAAGGTA
>JZLH01S0397272.1:36600-46670 GCA_001188425.1 Eucidaris tribuloides | reverse complement strand
CCAGGGGAGTTATCCTCTAGGGGAGCCGTCCTCCGAGGGAGATGTCCCCCAGGGAAGCTCTCCTCTAGCATGTCCATCAAAGATTTCAAAATATTGCATTGACTATAACTGATGAATTTCTGTTTAACATTGCGTTTTCATATGATTGGGAACTGAATGAACATTACAGAGCTACAAGTACAGTTACTGATCTGCCATTATGGGGAAAACTTGCAGTTTATTGGCCAAAAAGGGCAGATCACCAATAATTACAACATTATCACAGTGAATGTCATTCCCCTACAACTACTCATTACTGAGATATCATGTGAAATGTATTGAATTTCAGAGGGTGTTTGTGTATTTGTTGAATTTTCCCCACATGACTTATAGAGTTCTCCATAGCACCTCTATTTTAGATCATAAATTTCAAATTTCAGCTCAGCGTATTTACAAATTACAGCATGCTCTATTCCAATGTATCTATATAATATATTGTGAAATCATGTGTACAATAATCATTGAATTACTATTTGAATAATAAAGCATACACCTTATCTGGATAGGCCTATGTTTTGATATTCTAAAATTTGATAATGAGTTTCTTTATAAAATTCCCTTTCTCCCATATTTTGTGAAAGTTAGGAGTTTAATATATAAATCTTCATAATAAAACTATTTTTTAACTTGATATATTGATGACCGTTGTCCACTTGTCGTATCGATGACATGCGATCAAGAACACAATATTTATTAGGCCAAATATATTTATGCTGAAACTGGTAAGCCATTTCAATGGCATACCTGCCAACCAGTACGATTTTTCCAGGGCAGTCCTGTTCTTATTACAGTTACTAGGCGGTGCCTTCAACAACAAAAAAGTTGATTATGATAAGAATAGAACACGAATGACTAAAATAAATGAAACCAAATGTCTTGGTTACTACAGTGATGTTAATACAATGCCCAAATGGTAATGGAAATGACGTGTTTACATTCACTGGTGAGTGACGGAACAAAAGGTATGTTTTATTCATGTTTTTTCTCATAAGAAAACCTTTGTTTAGCTGTTTCAAATATTTTTCTCATTCGAACTCTTTCATTTTTTTTCATTATGTAACCTTTTTATTGTTTACCATACCGCCTAATAACTGTAATAAGACCAGAACTGCCCTGGAAAAATCGTACTGGTTGGCAGGTATGCAATGAATGACATTAGAATAAAGCATTCATCTTCTTTTGTTATATTGACATTAGCAGTAAAAAGTACACTTTTCCGGTTTTTGCTTTGATGTAAGAATAGTCTTTCAAATCAATCTCAGTAGCTCAGATGCGTAGTGCCTTTTTTCTAAATTACAAATAAAACCTGCTGACCCATATTGAATAAACAAATTTTCCAGATAAAAAGTGGTTGTTTTAATGATGAGTTTTTTTTTCTGTGGTAAAATTAATTGTGCAAGTATGCTTTGCAGAGTTTTTATAGTTAACTTTACCAACTGGAGATCTTTCTCAGGTAACAACAGGTTTTGTGCAATAATCCCACATATTATTTCACCACATAGTTGTAGACAGTCATATTTACAACTACTTCTGTGTAGTCATTGTTTTACTGTGTGCTTAATTTATAAGTTGGGTCCTACATAAACACAAAAACTGACATTCTTGTCCCATTGTTCCTTACATTATCTCTCAATAATATTTTAAGGAAACAAGCTTCTCATTGCTTTCCCATTTTACTACATAATGTTGATCTGTTATATTCAGTTTTTAACAGGTCTACATTTCAGTGCTTTTTCCCCCCAATAATTTTGTGCCATGATTTTTGTACAGTAATTCCATATCGTCATTGTAGAATTCATCATGTGTGCCATCTAGAAGCTATGATCAAGTTGAATCCTTGAGAAAAAAACTGTTGTGTTACCATGGTTTTTCCTACATGTAGATACAAGTAGTTCAGAGATAGTTAATTCAAAAGAAAGCTGATGTTTTCGTAGCCTATTGAAGGCGGTTTGATTTTGCTGTAAAGATTGTGTTTGGGATTTGCAATTCCATTACTTCCCTTCATTATCAATACCAAACGGTAGTTTAGTACTTACAAATGGTGTGTTGAAAGTTTGAGATCCATACGTCATGAATTTGTTGTTTCATGAGAAAAACTAATAACGATACGTTACCAGAATATTGTTCTTTCTGCACGTTTAAATTTTGCTCATATTATCAATTGCAGTTATGTGTACGTTCGCATGACCAGTGGAGCACACTGATTGGTTAAACGGCTAAGCTCCGTGCGACCTTTGGCTAATGGCTGATCCGACAATTTTGGAATGGCCCGTGCACGTTAACGTCACTGTAAATTTTGAAGTTTAAATGTCCAAATTTTCACCAAAACTACGTATTCTATCCAAAGGTTCTATGATAGGTGTTTATTTACACTAATCTTCACATTGTGATTGATATGAGCTGATTTAATTAATTTGCCATTTTCTGACGTGCAAATCCTGAACTCTGTCTTTAATTTGCATTTCCCATAGACCTCAAGATGAGATATCTCGTGTCTAGTCTTCATTGGGTTAAAAGTAAATGTAATTGTTTCTTTGAGTGTACATTATGTCCTTGTGGTCAACTAGACATTGCGTTATTTGAAGTTATAATAACCCGTTGAAGACTAGACATGAAATATCTTATTGCTAGGTTTATGTGAAATGTGTGTTGAAACAAAATCAAACGTTGAACTTGATTTAATTTTGGTATAACTTGCATTTTCCATAGAAACTAGTCTTCAATGGGTTGTTAAAAAATGGATTGAAAACTCAAGTATGTACAGAGAGTTGCAATGAGTTGAAAATGAACATGGCATACTTGCATTAATTAAAGGGCAGTGACATGATTGGGAGAAATAAAAATTGCTCTTTGAACCAAACTGGTTGAAAGATATATCAATGGATACACCAGCTGGAGTGTATCTCCTGGCTGGAAGGATTTATCTAGAATTTCTTTACTTATTGTAGAACGAGTCAACTTTTGACTACCAAATTTTCACAGTAGAATTCTTGCACAGTTTACGTGATTCTAGAAAAGTTTCACCCCAAGTTGAGGACAACCCTCCAATCATGTAATTTACCTTTAACAGATGTACTGCATGTTGAACTCTTTGATCAAGCATATTTATTTTAATGCGGATGTGAGCAAAGAGCAAACTATTCGTCCCCTTGACCTTAGAAACATGGTCTTATCAATATTTTGGGAGTTGTAGTGTCATGTGCTGCCAGATAAGACTTGTCTTACTGCACATGTGACACCATGTGACACCACTTGGGTGAAGTTTTATTTTAAAAGGTTTTTTTGTGAGTGGCTCAAGAACAGTTACAACAATCATGCAGTGTTGACCCTACCATCAACCACATCCCGTCCTCATGAGGTTAAGCCCCTCCCACCTGAAATAAACACTGTGGAAGGCAAATCTTGATGTAGATGTACATCACACTCACAAGCACTTTTGTATAAGATAAGGACACATAATTTTAGTAAAATTTGATTTGATGAAATGAGAATATGACTATCTGAAATTCATGGCTGTAATCACAACCTGAAACAATTGAAAGGAGTATGTAGTGGTACTATTACCACAGTACATGTAGTAGTAGTAGGAGGAGGAAGAGGAGGAGGAGCAGGAGAAGTAGTAGTAGTAAAAGTAGTAGTAATATAAGTAGTTGTAGTAGTAGTAGTAGTAATAGTAGTGAGAGTAGCTGTAGTAGAAGTAATACATCAAATTGTAGTAGTAGTAGTAGTGGTAGAAGTAGTAGTGACAGTAGTAGTAGTAGTAGAAGTAGTAGTAGTGTAGTAGAAGTAGTACTGGTAATAGAAGTAGAAGTTGAATAATTAGGAGCAGTAGAACAAACAGTCGTAATTAGTAGTCATGGTAATATATAGTAATACTTCTTGTAGAAGTACAGTAATATCAGCAGTATTATCATCTCCAACATTTTGTGCATGGTTTAGGTTAGTAATAGTGTGGTTTCTCTCCTCCCTTTTTCCTTTCTTTCTTTTTTCTTTCTTTCTTTCTTATGTCCTTTCTCTCTTTAGTTTTCTGTTTGTGTTGTATTTTCTGCTCTTGGAAACCCCTACAGAGCAGTGCTCCAACATGATAGACCACATTTATAAAAGTCATCATGAACTGCCTCTACCATTACCTCTAGATATTAATTTATTTATTAGATTATCTGTTTGTTTATTTGTTGTCTTAATTTTGATGCTTAAGGAACCACTCTTGAGCAGTGCTCCAACATGATGGATCACATAGATGAAGTCAACATGAGCCACCTCTACCATTACGTCTGTTTGTTTATTGGATTATTTGTTTGTTTTGTTTTATTCTTAATGCTGAAGGAACCCCCACAGAGCAGTACTCCAACATGATGAACCACATAGCGCAGATCATCATGACCTGTCCTTACTGCCACCTCTGTATTAATTATTTAATTGATGATTGATTGATTAATTGATTGATTGATTGATTGATGGATGGATTGATTGATTTGATTGATTAATTTCTTATGCATCCACCTCAAACAGGCCAGAGGCATTATCAAAGACACTGTATAACATTGTGGAAGACTCATTTAAAAAATTGTCAGACTTTGCTATCTGACATATCTGACAGTGTTTGAATGGACAAAAAAATACCCTAGAATACAAAAGTTCAGACAGTTGTGCTGTCACTTATAAAATATGTACAGATAAAAATTGGCACATATTATTCTCAGCCAATGAAAATTCTGCCATACAGTAGTCTATGGGGAAATACTGGAATGGTCTCTCAATGATTTTTACTTTTTAAAGAACTTAATGATCATGTCATACTATAATTTTTTTTCATGGATTCATTCCTAGACCTTATCAACGACACTAGCAGCATGGGGAATCATGTAGCTGACATTTTTGTAAATAGAAATATTGTTATACAATGCCTTTAACTGTAGGAATATCAGATGTGCTCCAAACAGAGTTCATTATGACTTGCCTGTACATCACTCCTTTATTTCTGTATTATTGATTGATTGATTGATTATTTTATTCTTTCTTTCTCTCTTTCTGTGTTTCTTCACCTTTTGATTTCTTTATTTGATTTCTTAATTTATTCTTCATTCCTTCATATAAAGACAGTTATTTTTCGCTTCAAAAAATGGTCTGTTTTGTTTCTGAAAACCTTTAATTCCATTTCAACTTGATATAAAAATGGAAATTCCATTTTGTCATAGAAAATGTACTCAGCAAATACATGAATTCTGTTTTTTAAAGGTGAATTCCATGAATAGTCACATGAAAAGTGAAGAACCAAACCAGATTTTCCGTTTCGATTTACTGGTGAATGGAAAATCACTGTCCCTAAATATATTTCTGATATTTTCTTTATATCTAATTATCTTGATATTTTCTTATTTTTCCTCTAGGCACAACCCCAGAGCAGTGCTCCAACATGATGGACCACATAGAGAAGGTGATCATGACCCGCCTGTACCGTCATCTCTTCTGCCCTCCCCTGACCGACGACGAACAGAAGGACCTGGCCATCCAGAACCGGATCCGACGGCTCCGCTGGGTCACCGCCTCCATGCTGGAAGCCGCCATCGACGAGGACAACATGCAGGTCCAGAGGCTGATAGAGAAAGCCCAAGAAGGTAAGAAAGTTATGATAATTTGGTCAGTTTATCTCAGGCCTGAGAAGATATTTGGTAAGAGCATGAAAATCACTCTACTGAACCCAGTGACAATATCTCAGAAGACAAACAGTTAAAGGTAGGGTTGCCATTGGGTTTGCTATTGAGCAAAGGGTTAGGGTAAATGGTTGGGTTGGGGTTAGGGTTGAGATTAGGGTTAGTGTGTGAAATAATCATCCAAGCAATTGTTGCAGGAGCAAATTTCATGGAACCACTGATTCCTCGGGTAAGAGCAGAAAAATCAAGCTTTAAGGAATTTGCCATTATATTTTGCATATTTCCACACAAGCAGCTTGTGATGTGTATGGGCAATTCCAAATTGCCCATCCAAGCAAATGAGGACATTTATCAAAAAACTGATGTCTCTATCATGTTAATTATATGACCTATCACTAACCTAATGTCATGGACGTTCATGAATAATAAAAGTCTTTCATATTCAATAAAAATTGTTTTTCATTTTCGTTTTTCAATTTTTTGTTATAATGCACTGCCCGTGGAATTGCCCATATGCAATTTTGTGTGATCTTACTGTATTGACCTCTCACACAAATCAACCAATTGTGAATTGTAAACTCACCCATCTTTCACTTGGGACACAAAGTCAAAGCCTCAAGGTACACTTTTTGTAAAGTTTTAATTCTTCATGCAGAAAATGGATCAGTGAAAAGAAGATTTTGGTATTGTTGATTTGCTTGGACCAACCATTTTTGTTGAGAAATGAATAGGAAAAAAAATACAAAAAAAAATGTAGTGTTCAATATTTGAGATTCATTCAGTCCTGGGCAGCTTGCTTAAGATGTGTACAACATGTCCCACCAGAAAATTCCCTCTGATCGACTGCTATATCAAATCCAAAATCAAGCATCATTTTGAATTTAGTGTTTAGATTTTGAAAGCCCATTCTATTCTTTATCTTTTGTGAAAATTTCATTGGTTTTGAGTACACAATCTATTATGTAACAGCAGTGCTTTTCAGTCCATTCCAAGTTTGCAGTGCTACATCAATACATCAACCTGAATATAAATCAGGTGGAAGGACGTGCAGAAGAACATTAAAAGTTTTCAAGCTGGACCTGGAAGGACAAACCATTAGACTAACACACTCTGTGAAAGCAAACACGACCAGTGGAACAGAACTTTGATAAGTTTTCATTTAAGAAAGTGAATGAATAGTCATTGATATAATTCAAGTGAAGCATGGATATCATATGTGAGCCGCTCTGACGGTAGGGGGCAAAAGTCGCAACGGACGAAATCACAGAAAACGCCAAAAACCAACCCATACCACTATTTTGGTGAAATTTTTTTTATTTCAGTTTTTAAAAGTTTGATATCTATTCTATCTAATGTGTGAGTTTCAGCTTTGGATTCGAATTCTAAATACCCCAAAACAGCGATTTTCCAAACCCTTTTCGACGGGTCAAGTTGTCGTTCGAGCGAACGATCGTCCGAAACCGGGTTGGTAAGGACAGTGTCACGTGACATCGGCACGCGGCGTATTCCAGTATCCTAGCTTTTTCACAGACAGTGTATTTGGTGTGTGACTGTATGCGTGAACATGTAATGCTTTACTTTTTTTTATCAAACAACATGAATGAAATAAATTCGAATAAGCTCGGGAGGGCTACAGCTAGGCGTGTAGAATTTCTATTAATTTAACACACTCTTTTTTTCCCTGTAATCAAACGCCCGAGTGTCCCATGCTTTTGACATAGAAATTGTTTGGAATTCTCTGTTTGATTTCGGAATGCTATAGGGAAATTTTAAGAACAAAAATGTGTAATCTCTCTTTAACAATCCAGTGCCAATCACAACACAGATTTATATAAAGTGGACGCTACCGCAGAAAGAGGTGTGAATTATTTTCGTGCCTCCCTTTTTACGTTGGTTTGCATCTCAGAGTTGAGATAATTAATGAAAGTATTGTATCTTGCTGAAACTGAAAACGGCGAGTGTTCTCTCTTTCAAATTAGTTTGTTTGCAATTGGTAAAGTGGATAATACACAAACAACTATTAAAAAAGAAAACAATTGACCCGGATCTCGGCCAGGCAGTGCTACGCGTGTTAATCCCCTGTCTATAGAAAGCGTTTCAAACTTCTTTTGTTGAGGGATGAGAGTTACGTAAGAAGCATAAAAGGGTCTAAGAGAAACTTGCATACCCATACTACATAAGTTATATACATATACATGGTCTTGTACTTCTACCAGCAAAACACATGGGTAATAAAAAAAAAAACAGTAACATACAAGGATGTCATGTATTGCTATGGAAGTATTTTTATTTCTGCTATAAGGTGGTGTGTTTGAATTATGAAAAAATACAGAACGCACGATCTTACACAAATTATTATTGGTTTCCAGACTTAACAAATAACGATCTCGCATAACTATTCGTCCTCTGCAATTCTTACATGACTCAGTGAAAGCTTAAAGTGATGTTCTCTCATAAAACTGGAAACGACAACAAAAACTGCCGGAGGTATAATTGCCGCAGCAAATGGCTATACAGTGACATACAGCAAGAACTGGGTTGTAGCGTTAAATTTACATACGGTGTTTGTGTTTGTTATTCTTTTTAGAATTTTTAGGACATCATCAATATCAAAAACAATGAAAACACTATTTTTCCATAATGAATTATATTAAGATTAATTAAATTAAAGATTGCTATGAATGTAGCGACACATTTGCGCCGAATGGCTGCATATTAGCGGTAGTTCCGTTTTACATTGTCACATTCATCATTAAACTTTCCACTGTAAACATTAATAAATGAACTTGACATTTTTTATACAACTGGACAAGAGTACAGTCTGTCACCATGCCAATTTTCAACTTTTTTGATGCAGGTAAAGTCCCGGTTGCTAAGGACGTTTTAGGAATTATATCACTAATTCATGGGCGCATCTGCGCCCGACTGAGTTTGAATTCATGGTGAAACTTTAAACGCCAATTTCTCCGTTAACTTCCTTGGCGCGCTGTCTAAAAATTGAACTTTCGGTCGCATTTTTCGCCCCTTTCCTTTTGCGTATATTTCAAGTGTTATATATTATTTTAAAGCTAAGAATATGGAGATTTTGAATCAAGCAAAATAAAGAAAATGAGTTTTGCGACTTTTGCCTCCTACCGTCGGAGCGGCTCACATATGTCTGTGATGTGCTGTTTATTGATCAAACTTGGAATGGGCTGGAAAGCACTGAGACCTTTCAAATTTTCTCAGAAATTACAAAATTAAGTAGGCTTTCTAAACTTGTAAACTTAATTGAGTATAAAACTTGATTTTGGTAAATATTGTGTGGTCTACGAAAGGGACATTTTTTTCTGGGACACGCTGTATGTAACAGTAGTTCAGATTCCGGATGCCAGAGCTTTGCTTTCAATTATCATTTCTGAATTTAGTGGAATTCAACTGCAGCAGAGCTGATCAGCACTAGTCCAACTTCTCTGGTTTGAGTTGCTGACCTGCTAAGCTTGATCCATTAGTATTCACGTTTCACTAGATGACTTACAAATCATGTCTGGAAATTGGAGCATTTAACAGTCATGTCAATGCAAATTCTAGAAATGCAATTGTGATTCTGCCTCTAAGTTAAAATTGAACTGGCCTTATTTTCATGAAAATTTACTTTTCAACCCCAGTGCTTTCTGAGTGATGAAGATTAATTTATTTGAACAAATTTTTTGTTGTGCAAATAATAACATAATCTGTAATTACTACCTGAGATTAATCAAATGAATAAGCAGAACAACTGCAGTAAGGACATAGATGATGTAGAGGTACCATCTCAATTATGAAAGATCAACTTTATTTATGGAAGATCAACTTTATTTACTGTTACAAAAAAAAATTGTTTTAAATGTCAACCATTTTCACACTTTTATGACCCTCACAGAGCTGATTGAAATGAATAGCCGGCGGGCACCCATTGACAAACTAACGTGCATCGTGAAGACCAGCAAGCTCATCTTCCAGATGATCCGGCATTCCCAAGATGCCCCGGCGAGCGCCGACGACTATCTGCCTGTCCTAATCTACATGGTGCTAAAGGCCAACCCTCCCCAGCTCCACTCCAACATCCAATACGTCTCCAGGTTTGCCAACCCCAGCCGACTGATGCAGGGAGAGGCCGGCTATTACTTCACAAATCTGGTGAGTTTCTAGTAATATCTGTTTCTTTTGTGGGCGAGAGGTTGGGGTAGGAGTTGTATACTACCTCCCTGTCGTGATCTATGTGGTGCTGCAGGCCAACCCTCCCCAGCTGCACTCCAACAGGTTCGCCAACCCCAACCAACTGATGCAGGAGGGAGGGGGGGGGAGGGCCTGCGGTAAAATCTGGTAAGTTTGATAGAGATATTGTGTTGATTTAAT